>CAWUFW010027373.1:0-27230 GCA_963921515.1 Calotriton arnoldi | reverse complement strand
AAAAAGTTTCTAAGTGTTGAGTTTTTAAACTATACAAATATTCCTCTAAAATCAGCCGAAATACTGAATTCCGATTTACTCACCTGTTATCAGGAGAGACCTCAGTGCTGCATCTTTCAGCCCAGTACTGGTCCTGAAAAGTAATTTTAACCGTACTTACCAGTAACTTGAATTTCCTTCCATAGGCTAACATTGACTGGTTTCACTTGGAAATTCTTCTAAGTGTGGAGTTTTGGAACTTTAAAATATTCCTCTAAAATCAGCCGAAATACGAATTCCGATTTACTCACCTGTTATCAGGAGAGACCTCAGTGCTGCATCTTTCAGCCCAGTACTGGTCCTGAAAAGTAATTTTAACCGTACTTACCGGTAACTTGAATTTCCTTCATAGGCTAACATTGACTGGTTTCACTTGGAAATTCTTCTAAGTGTGGAGTTTTGGAACTTTAAAATATTCCTCTAAAATCAGCCGAAATACGAATTCCGATTTACTCACCTGTTATCAGGAGAGACCTCAGTGCTGCATCTTTCAGCCCAGTACTGGTCCTCAAAAGTAATTTTAACCGTACTTACCAGTAACTTGAATTTCCTTCCATAGGATATCATTGCCTGCTTTTTGCTGAAAAAGTTTCTAAGTGTTGATTTTTGAAACATACAAATGTTCCTCTAAAATCAGCCGAAATTCGAATTCCGATTTACTCACCTGTTATCAGGAGAGACCTCAGTGCTGCATCTTTCAGCCCAGTACTGGTCCTGAAAAGTAATTTTAACCGTACTTACCAGTAACTTGAATTTCCTTCCATAGGCTAACATTGACTGGTTTCACTTGGAAATTCTTCTAAGTGTGGAGTTTTGGAACTTTAAAATATTCCTCTAAAATCAGCCGAAATACGAATTCCGATTTACTCACCTGTTATCAGGAGAGACCTCAGTGCTGCATCTTTCAGCCCAGTACTGATCCTGAAAAGTAATTTTAACCGTACTTACCGGTAACTTGAATTTCCTTCATAGGCTAACATTGACTGGTTTCACTTGGAAATTCTTCTAAGTGTGGAGTTTTGGAACTTTAAAATATTCCTCTAAAATCAGCCGAAATACGAATTCCGATTTACTCACCTGTTATCAGGAGAGACCTCAGTGCTGCATCTTTCAGCCCAGTACTGATCCTCAAAAGTAATTTTAACCGTACTTACCAGTAACTTGAATTTCCTTCCATAGGATATCATTGCCTGCGTTTTACTTGAAAAGTCTTCTAAGTGTTGAGTTTTGAAACATTACAAATATTCCTCTAAAATCAGCCGAAATTCGAATTCCGATTTACTCACCTGTTATCAGGAGAGACCTCAGTGCTGCATCTTTCAGCCCAGTACTGATCCTGAAAAGTAATTTTAACCGTACTTACCGGTAACTTGAATTTCCTTCCATAGGCTAACATTGACTGGTTTCACTTGGAAATTCTTCTAAGTGTGGAGTTTTGGAACTTTAAAATATTCCTCTAAAATCAGCCGAAATACGAATTCCGATTTACTCACCTGTTATCAGGAGAGACCTCAGTGCTGCATCTTTCAGCCCAGTACTGGTCCTGAAAAGTAATTTTAACCGTACTTACCGGTAACTTGAATTTCCTTCCATAGGCTAACATTGACTGCGTTTCACTTGGAAATTCTTCTAAGTGTGGAGTTTTGGAACTTTACAAATATTCCTCTAAAATCAGCCGAAATACGAATTCCGATTTACTCACCTGTTATCAGGAGAGACCTCAGTGCTGCATCTTTTAGCCCAGTACTGATCCTCAAAAGTAATTTTAACCGTACTTACCGGTAACTTGAATTTCCTTCATAGGCTAACATTGACTGGTTTCACTTGGAAATTCTTCTAAGTGTGGAGCTTTGGAACTTTAAGATATTCCTCTAAAATCAGCCGAAATACGAATTCCGATTTACTCACCTGTTATCAGGAGAGACCTCAGTGCTGCATCTTTCAGCCCAGTACTGGTCCTGAAAAGTAATTTTAACCGTACTTACCGGTAACTTGAATTTCCTTCATAGGCTAACATTGACTGGTTTCACTTGGAAATTCTTCTGTGTGTGGAGTTTTGGAACTTTAAAATATTCCTCTAAAATCAGCCGAAATACGAATTCCGATTTACTCACCTGTTATCAGGAGAGACCTCAGTGCTGCATCTTTCAGCCCAGTACTGATCCTCAAAAGTAATTTTAACCGTACTTACCGGTAACTTGAATTTCCTTCCATAGGAATCCATTGTCTGGTTTTCAGCAGAAAAGTTTCAAAGTGTCGATTTTCACAAACTACAAATATTCCTAAAAAATCGCCTGTATGACTTAAACGCATTCTTTCAACTGTTTACAGGAGATGCACCAGTGCTGGATCCAGGATCCAACACTGAGTAAGAAAAAGTAACGATAACAGTTTTTAACTTCTAAGTGAATTTCCTTCCATAGGATAACATTGGTGATTCTATGAGAAAAAGTTTCTAAGTGTGAACTTTTAAAGTACAATAATATTCCTTAAAAATCACGACTGTAACCAAAACGCTTTTACTCAACTGTTTACAGGAGATGTCCCAGGACTGAATCTAGGATCCAGTAATGTGGTTAGAAAAGTAATCCATAAAGTAACTAATTGCATTTAACTAGAAATTCACATTGAGCTGAATGTTGCATTGTGTTTGAAAATGTGTTGCCCATTGCAACAACTGTAACTACTGTACTTAAAAGTCTATTGCCTATGTGCAAAGTAATTAAACTAAAGTAATTCATTCTGAGAAAGTATTTTTTGTAATGTAATGTATAATGTAATTACAATGTAATTTAAAAAATAAAATATGTAAAAAAAAATTGTTTCTAAAAAATGTGGAAATCAGTATGAAAAAAATTATATAACAATTAATACATTTAAAAATTGTCATTTACAAAACCTTTGAAATTCACTGAAAAAACTGTAGGTTTCAGACATGTTATAGTTACAAATTAGCATTTAAAAAACCTTTGAAATTCACTGAAAAAACCATAGGTTTCAGGGACGTTATAGTTACAAATTAGCATTTAAAAAACCTTTGAAATTCACTGAAAAAACCATAGGTTTTAGGGACAGTTATAGTTAGTTGGACATTGCACTCGTACAAAACACGTGAAATTCCCCCGTTATAGTTAGTCCAGCTAACTATAACTCGCGCCCCGCAATGCACTGCTGATGACGTCACATATTACATCACTCATGACATGGTCAGTGACATCACTGATGACATCACTGATGACATCTCAAATGACATCACTGATGACATCATCCACGTGATAATCTGATGCACCTCCTCACACCCTAATATAACCTTTGATACACCCACTCTAAATTACAGACTGCCATTCGCAAAACCATAGACACTCCAACACCAATAACTACATACCCACTCACTGATTCTTAGGTCTACGCACACATCCACTCACTCACCCGTACAGTCACTCATACTTACGGTCACTCAGTACAGGACTATCATATGCACTCATACTCCTATATAGACACTCAAACACCGCCACTCATCCATAGAGGTACTCACACACCTAGTCAGTCATGCAAATAATTAAACACACTACCATTTACTCACCTATACAGTTATACACACACCAGCTCACTTACTCATACAAATAGTAGCACATTCTTACGCTCTTATACAATCACTGATACAAGCACACACTCATCCATACAGCCACTATCACAATCACTCACTCTCGCTTATAGCTATTTATATACTCCAACACACATATATACTGCCTTTCACATATGTAGTTACTCACACATGTACCACTGGGACATACATTCACTCACTAACACACTCTTACACACACTTACCCACCCATACAGTCTATCACAGTTGCACTCTTGAAACCATCCACCCAGTGAATCACCCACTCACACATCTATGCACAGAGTTGCACACACCCCTCCCACACAAACACTCAGGCACCCATACAGATACTCAGACAAGCATTCAATAACTCATATAGACACTCATGTAGCTATTCACAAACACATGCAGCCACTTACACAGCAACAGACAGACGGATACAGACATTCACCCAGTTTAGTCACTAACCCATGCATTCAGTAAGATACGTTAAATCACTCACTTATAGAGTCAGTCACGCACCTACTAAATCATCCATACAGACACTTACACACCCACTCATTCTTCAATACGTCTTTTCCTATATATATTAAAAATATTTAAACTTTACAGAAACACACAGTCACTGGATGATGTCATCAGTGATGTCATCAGTGATGTCATTTGAGATGTCATCAGTGATGTCATCAGTGATGTCACTGACCATGTCATGAGTGATGTAATATGTGACGTCATCAGCAGTGCATTGCGGGGCGCGAGTTATAGTTAGCTGGACTAACTATAACGGGGGAATTTCACGTGTTTTGTACGAGTGCAATGTCCAACTAACTATAACTGTCCCTAAAACCTATGGTTTTTTCAGTGAATATATATATATATATATATATATATTTATATACATATATATATATATATATGTATATATATATATATATTCCCTTGATTATAATCATCTAAATTTAATTTATTATTTGCTTTTGTAATACAGAGTCTATTACTAGGGCTCACAGGAAATAGACCATTATTCATTATATCATATAGGAGAACTTATGCAGCACAGCAAAGAAGACAAGATGGAGTATAGAGGGTATTTGGAGAGACCATGTGCTTAGGAGGATGGCTGTGGACACATTTGATAGTGACAACAATAAATTAAATGCAGAAAGAGGAAAGCAAGCTACCCTGAAAGATTGGCCAGGAAAAATTTAGGGCGGAAACCTAATTAGAAAAAAACTAAAAGTATGGAAAAGAAATGGAGTGCAAGAATAAAAAGTACATATACGAAGGGAAAGGAAAAGTGAGGATCAGCCATCAAGAACGGAAAGTAGGAAAAAGTAAACTTGAGTAATACAAAATGTAGGTTCTAAGATGTTCCAATAATGTCGTACTGCTTTATACTTCCTAGTAAAAACTGTGTGTATATTGGACAACATAAACATCAGGATTGTGCCAGATTGATACTATGCACACCTGCAGGATATGCTGGCTGTAATCCTGCCAGCCCACAGAGCACTATTGGTACCCCAAACCTAACCAGGTAGCAGATAGATTGTGCAACCTCAGGACATGACAAACCTGATTTCCCAAGGAATCCTGGTAACAAATCTAGAGCAATTTGTTTGGACTCTCATGCATACCCAAAGTAATACACAACCTGCAGTTTCACTATACATTACAGCATTGTGATTCTTGAGTATAATATGTGTGCTGTAATGATCAATAAAAGGAAACAGAATAATGTAATTACCATTACGAGAATAGCTAAAGAGATTAACAAGTCGACCATTGTGCTAAAACAGTGCTCCTACATAGTGCTCCAGAATCTAGTCTTGCCTAGGGAGGGTGATCTGCGAAATCCCTGCTGGGTGGTCTAACTTCCCCATTCCCTCTGGGTAAGTGCCATCAGGCTGTCCATCTTGTGGACGTGTCGGAAAACAGAAACCAGCTGAGCAGGAAGTCTGGCATACAGTGACCTCGCAGTGTCAGTGCTCCTCTGATCTAATCAAGGAAGTAGTTCTGCATATATAATAAACAGCACCCATGTGACCATGTCAAAACCCCAGTCAGGTCACAACCGTTTTTTCTAGTTTGATAGCTCTGTCGTTTACTGGACAATAACAATAATGAGATTTGTGCAGTGAACTTTATCCCTTGTACTGAATGTTCACGGTTTCATGATAGTGTGCCTACAAAGTTGAAATGTAATATACATATATCTTGGTGTACCTCAACATCATAGTTATCAGTATTAACATACTGCCTGTGGTAGTGTTCTAAACATAATTCCACCGCAAGTGATTGGTGTTCCATCGGATAACATGGGCTGGCATTGGGACATTACCTCTATGTCCAGCTCCATGATGGCCCAGCTGATTTCTTTCAGATTTGTGCTTTTTAATCCTCGACACACTGGTGGGGTTGAGGTGTAACCAGCATCTACTTAGGTGACACTTCAGAAAGTGCCCACCTAATTTAACCAGTGTTCCCATGCCTTGGCAGACTTTTTGAAGCCTTGCCGCACACACACAAGTCTGACCTCATGCTGGGAAGTGTGTGTTGCTCCCAGAAGTCAGAGACAAAGGACCTGTGTGAGCAGGAGGTGACACCTCCGACCACACATGATGACTAGTGAATTGAACCGGCATTGCAGGGAGCCTCATAGGCTTCATTCATGCCACTGGTCAATCTAACAGTCTCCAGCTTGAGGACAAACCCATCCCCCGCCCCAGGCACTGTTTTTCATGGGCAGACTGGAAATTAGCTATGCAGGAGGCATCCGCCTCCACAAGGCTGACCCCAGCTCCAGGGGCTGGCAGCTGAGGTGTACTTCTGAGGATGGTTCTGGAAATCTTTAATTTAGGCTGAAACAGGTTCTGACTAACTTTAGTGACATACAACTATAGGATGTTGTCACTACTGAGGCGGATTAGCCACAGGACTTGATTCCAATTCATATTAGGCCTCACACCCACTAACATTCCCTAAATCTAGGATATAAGGGGCACCCCAGACACCAGAACCTCAGATTAGACATACCAAGAGACCCGTTTCACGAAATAGCAGGACTCCACGAACAGAGGTGCACCTGTGGCAGCCACCTTGTACCCACTGGATTTCAACTCGGTCAAGGCAAGAGTCCAGTTCGCAAAGGAATGTGAACCCCTCTACAAACTCCATACATCAGGAGCACTCCCATAGGTTAGAGGATCTAGTCCCCTGCAGTTGGCAGGCACAAACTGCAAAGTCCACAACCTTAAAGTCTTGCACCCCAAGCCACCAGACAAGGCTGCTCCAAGTCCTTGTGTAGGTGGCTTCTGGGAACTGTCATCCCAACCCTCAGTGAGGCTCTGCTTTCTACACCATTCCCCTGGTCCTCCGGATAAAGATTTCTCTCACCAGAGTGCTTGCAGATACCAAGACTTGGTGTTCAGTCCAACAACAACCTGCTTGATTGAATGCTTAGAGAGCAGAGATTCATCCGCTTGAAGAACCAACCACTCCTGTGGCTCCATCATAAAGATCTTGCATTTGTCTTTACCCTTTCTTGGCACACCTGCCAGTTCTTCTGGCCACAGATCCGGTTCAGCACCACGGGTAGCCAAGAGCAACTCTACACCCGAGTCCCCGAGCGAGGTAGATTGGTCCAGGGCCAGATCCTTGGTTTAATTGTAAAGGGGTTTGCTCAACTCACCCATGCAAGTACCATTTTGTTAATGTAACTATTTCAACACCGCAATTCTGATTTACAGCTCCGTTTGACAGCTGAAAGTGCACCTCTGCACCTCATTCACTTGAAACAGGTAAAATTGTGCTAGCTGTTGTGAACTGACCTACGACCTCCAGAGACCTTAACTCCAAGTGGGTTCCTTTGAACTGACCTTTTAAAGTATCAATTGCATATATGTGTTTTTCCCACTGACCGTAACATTGCAAATTATTGATTTATTAATTGCTTGAAAACTGATATCTCCGGTCATACTGTATGTATTGATTTCGTTTTTGTATCTAAAAAATATAAGAATCAGAGCTATTTGTCTAAAATGGTGTCGGAATCCTCTCGATGCGTGTCAATTACTGATTGTCCATGTTGCTGATTTGAAAAGCTTCACAATTGTTCCTCTAAGTAGCCTGTATGCTCTTTGTCACTCCACCAGGACTGATAGGTGTACTTAGAGAGTATACTGAGAGAAGGTATACTGAGAGAGTACCCGGGTTCCATCTTTGCATATTTTATCAGTATTGCACAGTAAGGCACCCCTGCCAGACCGCATAATACTTCTACCATACAAAAACCTCACTTTATCACACAGGAACCTCAATCCAAGACGTCACTCATGATTAGTCACATCCACCAAACCAGAGCAGCATAAGAAGGACAAGTTATCTCCCACTGCCCTAGAATAAAAGCTACCATATTGCGATTGAGTTGTACTTGGCAGGTTTGCATAAGAGAGTATTGAAACTCGTTTTTGGTCCTGATCGCAAGATACTTTCTCTCATACAATTGTCATTTTATTTCTGCATTCAAATGCGAACTGTAAGTCAGGATTGCAGTTGTTGAGCGATAAAACAAATGCAAAAAGGATTTCCTCAGTTCCCCTCCAAATATCCAAATCGTTGTGAATATACTGAACAAACATTTTCAACTTATGGCTATGTGGGTTTCTAGGATTGAAAATATAGGCTTCTTACAATTGGTCCATGTAAAGTTCTCTCAAAAGGTGACGGGAGGAATGCTTGCAAGTAATCTAACCACTGGCACTCACGCTGGTAGCATCCCCACCCATTGTTCTTTTGCTCAACATGCCACCTCGGTTTAGACCTAGCTTTTGGCAAATCAGTCTTGACCCTGCTCCACATGGGAACCGTACAGTCCGAACTGCCAGACCATGTACTCTCTGAAGGCGAACACAAACCAGGTTTGAACCAAGGTGGAAGACAAGAAAACAGAAGAAAGTAAGAAAGGTGGTGAGAGATAGAAAAAAACACTCTCCCTACTATAAAACAAAAATAAGAAAACAAAATATGAATTGGCAAAATCAAAAAACTTCTTGTCAAAAAGGAGGGACACAGGGGCGAGTTTAGAGAGGTCCAGCATACATGCCCATATCGTACTAAAGAGAAGTGGGTATGAAGTTCCTCTAAGACAGAGTGAACAGAAAATGCGAGATACAAATCGTGGGATCAAAAGAAGGTGGACAACATTGTCACTCGGTTGGAAGGCTACACGAGGGGTGTGTGCTGGGTAGGGGTGGGGGAAACTCCCTTCGGAACTAGGGCTCTCACACACCTAGCAAGCTAGGTGTCATGCTTCATCATATGTATCTAGCTAGGTCCGCCCTACTCTCAGTGAGAGTAGGGCGGACCTAGCTAGATACATAGGGGCCGATTCCGATCTCGGTCGGAGGCGCACCCAATACTATTCGGTCGGGAAAAAGCCATGCGAAAGCCAGTTTCCCGACCGATCCGTACAGTACACCGAACGAGCAAGTACGATGCGCACAACAGCAAAAATCCCGGCCGAGCCGTACTCACCCAAACCAGGTCCTGTTCTCCGACCGAGGCGAATCCGGAAACGCCGAATCGAGTCGCACGGAAGGGAAAATGCAGCCCCGTCCGGCCGGACAAGTACGATGCGCTTTCCGTACGCGCCGAACCCGTCGCTACGCACGGCACGTCAAAGCATCCGGGAGAGGCGCACATAAGCTCCGAATCGCGCCACAACACGATCCACGGCTACGAGACGAACACAGCACCGACGAGGACGACGCGAAGCGACGAGGACGAAGCCAAGCGACGAGGACGACGCGAAGCAACGAGAAGGACGAACGACACGAACCAACCATGAATCCCTTCGTCCCGATCATACCAATATTCTACATCTACTACCGGAACAGGCACGGACGCGTACGGCGCAGAAGGTAAGTCAGACACCAACCACAAAACACATACAACACGTACACGACACATCACACACATACACTGGGAATCTGAATATACTTACCAGCAACAGCAGCACCATAGGGGCGGGATGCCCATCACCAATGCCACATATGCACACAGGGGCCTGAATGCGCGCCACCACCCCAACCCAGGGGGGCTGGATGCCAACCACCCTCAACCAGGGGGGCAGGATGCCTACCACTACTACCACCCTCACCCAGGGGGGCAGGATGCCCACCACTACCACCACCCTTAGCCAGGGGGGCTGGATGCCTACCACTACTACCACCCCCACCCAGGGGGGCAGGATGCCTACCACTACTACCACCCTCACCCAGGGGGGCAGGATGCCCACCACTACTACCACCCTCACCCAGGGGGGCTGGATGCCTACCACCACCCCTTAGCCAGGGGGCTGGATGCCTACCACTACTACCACCCTCAACCAGGGGGGCAGGATGCCTACCACTACTACCACCCTCACCCAGGGGGGCAGGATGCCCACCACTACTACCACCCTTAGCCAGGGGGTGCCAGATGCCCACCACTACCACCCTTAGCCAGGGGGCAGGATGCCCACCACTACTACCACCCTTAGCCAGGGGGGCTGGATGCCTACCACCACCCTTAGCCAGGGGGGCTGGATGCCTACCACTACTACCACCCTCAACCAGGGGGGCTGGATGCCTACCACTACTACCACCCTCACCCAGGGGGGCAGGATGCCCACCACTACTACCACCCTTAGCCAGGGGGCAGGATGCCTACCACTACTACCACCCTCACCCAGGGGGGCAGGATGCCCACCACTACTACCACCCTTAGCCAGGGGGCTGGATGCCTACCACTACTACCACCCTCAACCAGGGGGGCAGGATGCCTACCACTACTACCACCCTTAGCCAGGGGGGCAGGATGCCCACCACTACTACCACCCTTAGCCAGGGGGGCTGGATGCCTACCACCACCCTTAGCCAGGGGGGCTGGATGCCTACCACTACTACCACCCCCACCCAGGGGGCAGGATGCCTACCACTACTACCACCCTCACCCAGGGGGGCAGGATGCCCACCACTACTACCACCCTTAGCCAGGGGGGCTGGATGCCTACCACTACTACCACCCTCAACCAGGGGGGCAGGATGCCTACCACTACTACCACCCTCACCCAGGGGGGCAGGATGCCCACCACTACTACCACCCTTAGCCAGGGGGGCTGGATGCCTACCACCACCCTTAGCCAGGGGGGCTGGATGCCTACCACTACTACCACCCTCAACCAGGGGGGCAGGATGCCTACCACTACTACCACCCTCACCCAGGGGGGCAGGATGCCCACCACTACTACCACCCTTAGCCAGGGGGTGCCAGATGCCCACCACTACCACCCTTAGCCAGGGGGCAGGATGCCCACCACTACTACCACCCTTAGCCAGGGGGGCTGGATGCCTACCACCACCCTTAGCCAGGGGGGCTGGATGCCTACCACTACTACCACCCCCACTCATAGGATGGACAATGCATGACACAACAAGCACACCACAACCTAGGGAATGCAAGATTAAGACATCCCCCCACCACCATGACAAGCGTGTGAGCAGGCTGTGTCAAATGCCTACAACACCGAACATGACATTGAACATACAATGTGACCCCCTAGCACATGTGCCACACATATATGTGTGTGGCACCCACAATGCAAGCAGCCCATGACCATTGTGGCAATGGGGCCTAAACCCCCATCATCACAGTGACCAAAAGGCAAGTGTGGGGTCCATAGCTGAAGCACATTTTGACCATTGTGGCAATGGGGCCTAAACCCCCATCATCACAGTGACCAAAAGGTAAGTGTGGGGTCCATAGCTGAAGCACAGTTTGACCATTGTGGCAATGGGGTCTAAACCCCCATCATCACAGTGACCAAAAGGCAAGTGTGGGGTCCATAGCTGAAGCACATTTTGAACATTGTGGCAATGGGGTCTACACCCTCATCATCACAGTGACCAAAAGGTAATTGTTGACAAAGAAAGAGCTGCAACTGCCAAACTGCATGGATCATTCCTGGTCACAGAACCAAAAACTCATCTGTGGCAAAGTAGTGTATGTGTCCCATTGCAACATAAATTGGGGGAGCCAAATACTGCAGTGCAAATGAAACATTCCTTTGGCCATGTGCAGACAAACAACACCCATGGTGGCTGAGACCGTCAACAGTCATCAATGACACAATGACAGAAGTGACCATCAGAATGCAGAACCACATATTTGCACCAATGGGCACACAAATGCAGATACCCTGTGGAGACAGCAGATGTGAGGTGAACAGATACCATACCATGGCAGCAATGGGACACACAAACCATGATCACTGTGCTGACCGATGACCTAGGAGTCCCAGGGACAGCAGGGGAAACACACCAAACAACATACAGCCAATGGCACACCCAAGATATGCCAATGCAGTGGTGCAGATGCACAAACACAAACAGGCAGACCAACACTGTCATCATACACAGCAGGTGAGGGGTGGGGGTGCCATTGTCCCCAGGCAACAACACAACACATGAGGAGAGCTGAATACCAATCATACAGATGTGCATACACTGCCACACTAAGGTAACTCATGGATCCAAATCCCCTATGTGGGCAAGCAGGCATTGACAGGTGAGAGGGAGCACAAAACACACATGTCACACAGGCACGTAGGAACAACAACTGACACAGCAAGTCACAGACACACCACAGCACCACCCCCAGGGCCCCCACAATGTGGTGACCCTGGGCTGAAGAAAAATACCACTGTGATGACAAAGCTAAATGTCGTTCACACTGTGAACCACAGTCAGGTGTCCTGAGCAACTAACTACCATCACACCTACACAAGCACAAATCAATCAGCATGGCCAGTAAGCCAAGGCCAACATGGAGGCAGGGGACTAGCCGGGCAACAACTCTCATCTGCACACACTCAACACCACACCCCTCGACCTCCAACAATGTGCAGCAGTGAAGTACACATGCACTGGTGACATTGCACATGCACCCATTACTATTCCAGGGTGGTGGGTGGGAACCAAGGTGTAGAAACACATCACACATGGACACTCAACAAGACTCCTGAATGTCTGACACACTGCACACTACGCTGTACATGGACATGACGGCAATACCACACCGACCAATGGGATCCCAGCCACAGTCACACACCAATGAAGAAACCAAGGTCACCCACAAAGAACACACATAGACAACAACCAACATTGCAGCCCGGACCCTAAGGAGTGCCAGCAGTCACACACACAACGTGTCACAATCACTGAAAGATAACACAAACTGGAAATCACATGACAGGGGCAAACAACAAGTGCCAAAGGGAAACCTGACTGTGACCCATCTGCGTCAGCACACAAACTCTGCCCTGACAGCAAACACACCTATGGGTGACACCCTGATGACCAGTAATGTGCCATGCACCCACATCACAGAGAACACAGGGAGAAGACTTTGGGGGAACATAGCTCAAGTCAGCAAGCATCACAAACAGGTACAACACTAGGGATCACAGCATGCGCAGATGAATGGAAGTGAACACACAGACATGCACATACAACACACACCTTGGGCGCAGGCAATGTCACACGTGTACACACTGCCATGAGGGGACTCCACTCCTGTGTGAGGAAAGCTGTGCCATATGTTGCCTCAGTAGGGCCCCATCATGTCAGCTGAGCACTTGGTCACACAATCAACAATTAGCACCAAATGAGGGCTCCCATCACATCAGCCTGGTCATGGATGTGCCAACGGAATCATCAGCACAGATCCAACACACTTGTATAGCAATGTTGCACTGACTACACGGATGAGTCCCTCCCCATTGATGCCCAAACCTGCATGTCCACTGGAGATGGCAACACGGTCAGGGAAGTAGACAAATGCAACGATGGCAGGCACAACAGATGTGCAGGGGTGGAAGCCACAGATGTGAAATTGCCAATGTAAGTAGGAAACCCATTGCCAAATACTGAACACATGACACCCTCAGATGCTGCTATTGATGACATGGATACACCACATGATAGGACACATTCCCCCTGGACCACATGGGTTCCTGCACAGTAACACTTCATAATCATGAGACCAGATATCACCATCACTGCAGCAAGGGCATGGTTAGCTGCACCAACAACATGTACATCTGAAGCATGAGCACTAGAGAAAAGAAAGTTGCTTTATTCAGCATATGTGTTGAGGCCAAACGAAGTCCTGAAAAAGAGCAAAGGCCAATGGCCAGTCCATTGTCAAAGTTCAAACAGGGTGACACTGGCAGATGTCACCCTACGCATGCCTGCACAATACCAGGGACAATCCACTAGGAGGGGCAACCGGGGGGCAGGCCAGGCACCGCAGGGACAGGATCAGGGCTCACCAGGGGGAGTCAGGGAAGGGGTGGTGGGTGCTGGAGAGCCACTGACAACTGCAGTGGAGGTGTCTGACATGGTGTGTGCCGGCACAACTGGGGGCATGACACAGATGTCGTGGGTGCCGGCACAACTGCAGTGGACCCTGCAGATGGGGTGGACAGGTCCGCCACTGCAGTGCCCAAGTCAGACAGGGCGGTAGTGGACTCCACTGCAGTGCCTACCTCCAGGGGAGGAGAATGGGGAACAGGCAAGGTGGGTTGGACAGAGGGGAGGACACCCTCACCACATCAGTGGCACAGACAAGCGCAGCGGGGGGTGTGGTGCTGGGAGAGCAAGTGGCAGGGGGAGAAGGCCGGAGCATCTTGGGGATGGTATATCTGTGGGTGGGGGAACCTGGGGCAGGGTGTGGTGGGGGCACCTGTGCAGTGGGGGCCTGAGGGATGGAGGACGGAGACCTTGTGCCTGAGCTGCAGGGCGGTGGCGGGGTCTTGCTCTTAGCACTCCGGGGGACTTGCGGGTGGGGGCCTCAGTCCGTCTGCGCCTGGGGGAGGGTGTCCGGGGGCGAGGGGCACTCTGCTCCGTGTGGGTGGGCTTCCTCTTCCCCCGGGATGCTGGAGCAGCTTCATCGGTGGGGAAGAGGCCGAGGTCACAGAGGAAGAGCTGCTGTGACTTTGGGGTTGCAGGTGAGGCAAGGGAGGGTGCTTTGGAGGGAGAGGGAACTGAGGACTGCGCAGTGCATGTGGATGCGTGTGTGTGTTCCAGGGCCCCATCCCCTGTGAGTCTGGCTTCAGTCCCCTGAATGTGCTTGCGTGTGCGTTTTGTCATTGGCGTGTGTGTCAGTGTGCTGGATGTGTGTGTGCTGGTGTGTGCCAGTGTGTGTGTGCCTGGGATGGGTAAGGTGCTGGGGAGTGTGGATGGAGCAGAGGCAGGAGGGGTGAGGGACCGTTTGAGGAGGGACACTGCTGCCGTCAGGGAGGAGTCCATGGACCTATTGCCCCTCTGTAGGTCAGACATGCCCGATGAGATGCCCTCCATGAACGACACCAGCTGAGTCAACAGCGCGGTGTGCGCATGGAGGACACTCAGCATGGCTGTCTGCCCTACATGGAGCTGGCGAAGGAGGTACACAGACTCCTCACTCAGGGCAGCAGGGGACACAGGGGCAGGGGGTGCGGTGCCTGGCCCAAAGGAGACACGCTCCCGGACATGGGAGCCTCCACGGACCTGGGGAATGGGAGCCAATGGGAGGGCGGTGGTGGTGCTGGTGGTGGCGGGGACAGCAACACTAGCTGGGGTGTGGTGGCTGCTGACACCCGCCTCCACAAGGGAGTCATCCTCCGAGTTGCTCTGGTCCTCAGCTGAGGTGGATGCTGCTGAGGACTCCTCGGTGTGGCTCCCCTCGCCCTCCGTGCCACTGGGTCCCTCCGACCACTCCTCGGCTGCTGACCCAGTCTGGCTCTCCGGCTCCTCCTGGTCCGTGGAGCTGTCCCCTTCCGTGGCCGTGGATGTATCTGCAAACAATGGGGAAACAGACAGACATCAGTCACCTGCACATAACGCACACACCACTGTGAGCACAGCACATCCCAGAGCAAGCCCTGGCATCATTAGTTGTACATTGCTAAAAGTGCACTAATTGAACAGGAGAAGTCAATTGTCAGTCTGATGCCAAGCATGGCACTCACATCCCACATGGCCTTGCACCCATCTGTCTGGTGTCTGTTGGATTGCAACACCCCAGTGTTGACACATGCACCAAGTACACAGTAGTTGGACAGTGCAGAGGACACGGTGTGGACACATCACAGCTCTTGCCACTGAGTCAGTACAGGTTTACGGATGTAAGGGATGCCCAGAGTCAAATAGGAAATGCATGTGATGCATACCAGCGACAGACACCATGATGCACCCATGTCCTGATAGCCAGCGCCACTATGGTGTGCATGTAGCACATGTCACTCCCCTGCAGGATCACCAATCAGTAGACACATGCCATGGCGGAGGCATGACTGCAAAGTCATACATCACTGTCTCAGTGATGTATGACTTTGCAGCCAGACAACAACACTCTGCACTGTGTCACAATAGTAGGTCATGGGGAATGCAAGTCCTGGAGCTGCACAAGTGCACATGTACATCCCCCCACAACACATCCTCTTAACCCTCATCTGTCCAGGTCATACCTATTGGACATATGGGAGACCTGTGACACTACCCTACATGTCAGAATACAGGCATTGTGTAAGCAATGGACCCACCCATGATGCCCACCACAGAGTCAGGGAAACAGATGCTGTCTCCCACCTTGAGTCAAGCAAACTGCAAGGACACAGTCCTAAGTGACAGAATTCCCTGCATGTAAGGGCCACACCTGGGTATCAGATGAGGAGTGGGCAGTGCACAATAGAGGGACATGGCTCCTGGACAACATGACTGCTGTACTGTGGCAGTTCAACCTGGCCCGAGGAGGGCACATAACATGTTAGACAGAGTACACAGTGCAGTCTTTGACTCACCCCCTCCTTGCTGCTCTCTGGCCTTCAGCTGCCCATCCAGGTCTGGAAAGACCACCGCCAGGATCCTGAGCATGTGGGGGTCAGGGTCCGTGTTCCGCCCCTCCTGCGAGGAGGCGACAGCTTCAGCTGGACCCGTGCAATCCTCCGGGTCCAGCCCCGAAGGTCCTGCCACCTCTTTTGGCAGTTGCGGATCCGGCGCTTGTAGACCCCCACGGACCGGACAGCCCGGACGATGTCCTTCCAGATCTCATGCTTCCGATGGGCAGAAGCCTGTCAGGATGACAAAGTGATAAGGACATTACTACACATGCAACATATCCGTGCATGACACAGTTGCATATACATGTCGCAATCACAGGGGCACATGGTGTACCCAGGCAGTGCACGGCTGCCCATGGACAGTTTTCCAGAAGTCACTACATGGTATCATAGCATGGGGAGTAAAACCCTGTTCAGAAGCACTGTCACTGCACCATACCTGTCCAGTGCAAGTCACTACACACTATGGGGGTGACAACTACTCAGTGAGCCTGCTAGCCAGTGGTGTGCTGACTCTCAGCCTTGCTAGTCAGACAAAATGCACATTCAGAAAGGCAGTGCACAGAACACTCACCTGCTCCCCTGGTGTCCCATACAGCTTGCTGTACTGTGGAAGTAGGCTGTCCAGCAGGGCCTGGTTCTCTTCAAGGCTGAAGGCTGGGGCTCTCTCCACAGTACGTGCCATTGCAGGGTCCAGAGGGGCAGAGACAGCAGCAGTGCAGTGGCAGATGTCGTCCTGGAGCATGTAGTGCAGGCAAGTGGGCTCTCAGGGGAACATGCAGCAATATATATGTGCTGGAGAGGCAGATACTGTCCCTTGTGTCCAAAGTGATAGGTCCAAGTCGTTAGCATCTTCTGAATCTGGCCAATCCATGGAATAGCAGCACCAAAACACGCCCACAGCATCCTTCAAATCTTCAACTTCATGACATACATTATTTTGCAACATTGTTGTGGGTGACCAACTGATTTTCCAGCAACCGACTCGTTCGAATATTCAAAAACGCGTCCGTTGCCAGGCAAGCCCATTGTCAATGGGTGCGCACCGATCGGTCCATTGCTGTTCAACGCGCACAGGGGTACAACGCGTACCCGCACACATTGAAAGCAATGGGCCGGCCGGAGGCACCGATCGGTCCATTGCTGTTCAACGCGCACAGGGGTACAACGCGTACCCGCACACATTGAATGCAATGGGCCGGCCGGAGGCACCGATCGGTCCATTGCAGTACAACGCGCACAGGGGTACAACGCGTACCCGCACACATTGAATGCAATGGGCCGGCCGGAGGCACCGATCGGTCCATTGCAGTACAACGCGCACAGGGGTACAACGCGTACCCGCACACATTGAATGCAATGGGCCGGCCGGAGGCACCGATCGGTCCATTGCTGTTCAACGCGCACAGGGGTACAACGCGTACCCGCACACATTGAATGCAATGGGCCGGCCGGAGGCACCGATCGGTCCATTGCAGTACAACGCGCACAGGGGTACAACGCGTGCACCGCACACATTGAATGCAATGGGCCGGCCGGAGGCACCGATCGGTCCATTGCTGTTCAACGCGCACAGGGGTACAACGCGTGCACCGCACACATTGAATGCAATGGGCCGGCCGGAGGCACCGATCGGTCCATTGCTGTTCAACGCGCACAGGGGTACAACGCGTACCCGCACACATTGAAAGCAATGGGCCGGCCGGAGGCACCGATCGGTCCATTGCTGTTCAACGCGCACAGGGGTACAACGCGTACCCGCACACATTGAATGCAATGGGCCGGCCGGAGGCACCGATCGGTCCATTGCAGTACAACGCGCACAGGGGTACAACGCGTACCCGCACACATTGAATGCAATGGGCCGGCCGGAGGCACCGATCGGTCCATTGCTGTTCAACGCGCACAGGGGTACAACGCGTACCCGCACACATTGAATGCAATGGGCCGGCCGGAGGCACCGATCGGTCCATTGCAGTACAACGCATCACTGTACATGTGACTGGCATATGTCAGCATGCCTGTCTCAGATGGACATATGCCAGCCACAGATAGCTCCCAGGGAGTGAGGGGCACACCTACATCACGACAGCCTGTCCAAACCTTATCATAAGGCATGTAAGGCTGCATTTCCTATTGTGTGTATGTTGGTGTACATGTTGTCCTGTGGGTGTCACCTGTGGGCAGCCACCCCCAGGCTGTGCACGTGTTCATGGGGACAGGATCATGGGTGTTACGTGTACGTGACCACTGTGATGTGCAACTGTTCATATCTGTGCATGTGCCATGGTCACATTTCACAGTGGTGTTTGTGTATGTCATGTCACATACCCCGTGAGTCCCATGTGGGACGGTATGTTTGAGCCAGGGTGTCCCAGTGGCACAATAGTGATGGCCCTCCACAGTCTTTGTGCATGTAGTGTTTACAATGTCTCTGATTTCATGTGCACAATGGGAGACAGTCTCCACATCCACGTTGTGTGTGCATGGACTCTGATGTTGTGCGTGTGTGTCACAGACGTCCATGGCTCTCCTGCCATGGCAAGTGTGGCCACTACCTGTGGGGGTCATGTTTGTTTTGTTGTGGTGTACACATGATACTCCAGGTGATGCCAGTGTCCATGTGGCATTACAGGGTCCCTGGGAATGTGCCTGTCGTTGAGCTGTGGTGCCTGGGGCACATCTGTCCTCACATGTCACTGGGGGGTGACTGTGACACAGCATCATGATATCCAATGGGCCAAACAGGGACAAATTGATGCCACCTGTAGGACCGTGTTGACAGATGTTGGCCATGTATGTACCATAAATGTCGTTCCGGTACTGCACACTTCATGTAGTTGTGCCTCATGATGATGTATGTTGGGATCTTGAGTGTGTTCAATGCCGCATATGTGGGGTGACTGACGATCTTGCTTACTTCTCCTCTGCACTGCAGGGCTCCTGCTGTCCATCGGCCATTCCCAGACCTGGCAACGATGGTGGAACGGGACAGCATCCGACGGTACCGCTTCACCAGGCAGCTGATTGAGGATTTGGCAGTGCAGTTGTCCCCACATTTGCAGCCTGGCCGGCCGTATCCTACAGCGCTGACCCCCAAGGTGAAGGTGATGGCAGCCCTACACTTCTTTGCCACCGGTACCTTCCAACATACTGTGGCGTCTGCTGGTGGGATGTCACAGACCATGTTCAGCCGTGTGCTCCGCGATGTTTTGGCGGCAATGTTGCTCTTCCTGAACCGGTACATCTATTTCCCTAGACTGCGACGACTCACTGACGTGAAGAGTGACTTTTATGCCCTGGGGAGGATGCCGCATGTCATTGGCTCCATTGATGGGACACATGTGGCTTTGGTACCACCACAGGCCCAGGAGCAGGCCTACAGGAACCGCAAGCACTACCACTCGGTCAATGCACTGGTGGTGTGTCTTGCAGACATGACCATCACACACGTGTGTGCCCGTTTCCCTGGTTCAGCACACGATGCCTTTGTGATGAGGAGTAGTCGCATCCCCAGGTTGATGGCACAGATGCAGAACCAGCGTGCCTGGCTTGTCGGTGTGTACTGACTTTGTGCCATTGTGTGTGATCTGATCTGTAGTATTCCGCCCACTTTTCCAAGTCAGCTGATGTGCACTTGTCTGTCCGTAGGTGACTCGGGATACCCCAACATGCCGTGGTTGCTGACACCCTCAGGAACCCTGTGACACCTGCCCAGATGCGCTACAATGAGGCACATGGTCGGACCAGGAGAGTGATTGAGCGGACCTTTGGTCTCCTGAAGAGCCGCTTCCGCTGCCTGGACAAGACCGGAGGGTCCCTCCCATATGCCCCTGCGAAAGTGTGCAAGATTATCATCGTCTGCTGCATGCTCCACAACCTGGCAGTGCGGAAGGAGTTGCCTCTCATCCAGGATGACGATGACCAACATCCGCCACCTGTGGAGGATCCTGGCCTGGACCACGATGCCAGTGACGATGATGATGATGATGGTGATGGTGATGTCCGCACACAGCTCATCACCAACTTCTTTAGCTGAATGTGAGTATCCTGAGGTGTCATGTGAATGATGTGAGTTGGCATGATGTGTGGGTGGTGCTCTGGTGCTGTTGGAGTGTGTCCATGGGCTACTTGACAGGATGTGTGTTGCGATGTGTGGTGACAGGTGGGCTGTACTCCCCAACAGTGTTGACATGCTAACTTGGTTCTGGGTGGGTATCTTGTAACATGTATTGTGCATGAGTTTTGCTGTTCTGTCCTGTACTGCATTGCTTTTGACTGTGTGTCATTTCTGTCCTTCACAGGGTACTTTCAGATTCGTTTGGTGAACTGTGTCCACCGACGACGTGATTGCACATCCAGGCTGGTAGCTGTTGTGTCCCTACAGGTGATGTGCGCCACACCCATGGACTTCCTTCAGTCTACAGTTGTTGACTGTGTGCCCGCTGCCAGGTGGGATTACCTTGCATCTGTAGTGGTTACAGCATGTTGCAACTGTGTAATAAACCTGTGCTTCACTTTGTGATGTGCGTTGTCTGTGGTCACACATTTGACTGCCATTTGCTTACTGCACCTGTGGGCTACTTGACTACAACTGGGAATGGGTGTGGTGTCTGTGCATTGCACCGTCTTCCCTGGCAACATCAGTGTAGGCAATGAGTCAGATGGCCTAGGTGTGTATGTGTTGTGTAGCCCTGGTGGTGTGTCTCCCTCATATGTGTCACGTTGCCTGTACTCACATGCCTGTGTTGTCCTTGCTGTTGCAGTTCGCATACACTGTGTAATTTTGCAGTTCATCATCCCCATAACAGCACCCACGTTGGAATCACGACAGAGGCAAGTATGGTGTATTAGTGTGTTTATTGTGATAATAGTGCATAGGATGGATTGTGCTGTACATGAATCTTGCAATCCCAAGTTCCTAGATGAATAGAAAGTCCAGGTAGACAGGATCCCCAGTATCGGGGCCACTGTTGTCTGACACATTGTTCCAACTTATACTCCCCATGCAATGTGTGGGAGTAGTGTTGCCATCAACAGGGTGAACAGTCTGTGCACAAAGGCGAAAATCCAGAACAGGTTCAGGCTTCCTGGGAGTTGCGCTTGGCCATCAGCCTCTCACTTTCCCCTCCTCGGACGACCCCTCTTCTTGGGGGGGCCCTCAAGTGCAGGCTGCTGCGGTGCAGGGGACTCTCCGCCAGAGTCCTCCTCCCTCCCTGTGGCAGTTGCAGTTTGTTCGGTACCAGATGTTGTTGGCACACAGGGAGGTGTGGACTGGTTGCTGTTCATCTGGCGGAGGCATTGTAAAATGTCCCTGTGCACCGCCGTCATCTCATGTAGTACATCCCACTTGGACTCCACGCGGGTCATGTGGGAGTCCACACGTGACATGTGGGAGTCCACACGTGACATGTGTGACTCCACTTGGGACATGTGGGAGTCCAAGCGGGCATGATGGGCAGCCTGCTGCTGTTTAATGTCTCTGAGGAGCCCCACTACCTGGCTGAGCTCTCCGGTGCTGGACTGGTACGCATCAGCTATGCGTACCAGTTGTGGGTCTTCATGCACACCAGCAACGTCTGCAAGCAGCGACCTCTGTCTCCCACCCCTCCCACCACCCCTGCTGACATGTGCAGTGTGTGCAGTTGCACGCACAGATAACCCTGGTCCACCTTGGGGGTTGGTGGTGGTGGTGGTGTCCATGGCCCCAGGTTGGTCCAGGGTCACTGCGCTGGTGTTGTTCCTTATTCTGTCCATGTCGGCAGGGATGGTATTCGTGGTGACAGTCGTTGGAGGGGTGGGTGCAGGGGGTGCAGCTGGTGGACCTGCTGGTGCTGCAGCTGGTGGTCCTGCTGGTGCAGCATGTTGACTTGCACCGGATGTGCCAGGTTGTTCTTCATCGTCCGAGGAGGACAGAGGCTGTACGACGCCAGTGAGCTCGGCATCCTCTTGAGCCTGGGACTGGGACTCCTCAGCGTCTGCTGCTGTGTCCCTATCATCACCTGTTTTTGGGAGACACAAACAATGTATGTCATGTTTCTGCAGGCATCAGTGGTTGACACACCTGACAGTTGTGACTGTGCCTCGGGGTGCGGGCCTGTACATTGTATTGTCCTAAGTCGTCACAGTCAGGGGTTGATATTGGTGTGGCACATTGTCCTGCATTATTTGGGCATTTCTATGTATTCTCTGGGGTGTGAACATGGTCTGCATTGATTGTGTTTGGTTGACAGCCAGACCTCCTTCCCACCCACCCACCCACCCAGTCAGTTATCCCACCATGGAACGTGCTTGCATTGCAGGGAGTGTAAGTTGTCTCTCAGGATGTCAGTCAGTGGTGTCCTGCTGTTTGTTGGTGCACAGTTGGCAGCAGGGCCTTGTGCTCCCCACAGCAGTAGCCAGTGTCAGCCATCTTGTGAGTCCTTCTCCACTCCCTGTGATGTGAGCATGGTTCAGGGTGGTGTTGATGGGACAGTTGTGGGGGTGAGCTATGTTTGTGACTACGTCTCCCATCATGCTATTGCCTCCACCCCCCTTCCCAGCATGCCCATGCTTCCTTCCTTTTGACTCTGCTTCCCTGTGGGGTGGGCTGGCTGTGCTGACAGGATGGCTGGGAGTGTTGTCCTGGCAGTTGTTTGGCTAAGAGTCCCAAGAGTGTCCCTGTGCTTCACACAACATAACCCAGGGTGGTGGTGCTTTGTGGGATCTTGTGTTAGGATGGAGGGCATTGCATTCTACCAGGTGGGTACTGTGGAGTTTGTGTTGGGGGGTGTGAGGGGAGGTGCTGGTGACTATAGTCAGTGCTGCAAGTCCCCCTTCCCACCCAGCCAGCCAGATAGCCCAACATGGAACGTGCTTGCATTGCAGGGAGTGGAAGTTGTCTCTCAGGATGTCAGTCAGTGGTGTCCTGCTGTTTGTTGGTGCACAGTTGGCAGCAGGGCCTTGTGCTCCCCACAGCAGTAGCCAGTGTCAGCCATCTTGTGAGTCCTTCTCCACTCCCTGTGATGTGAGCATGGTTCAGGGTGGTGTTGATGGGACAGTTGTGGGGGTGAGCTATGTTTGTGACTACGTCTCCCATCATGCTATTGCCTCCACCCCCTTCCCAGCATGCCCATGCTTCCTTCCTTTTGACTCTGCTTCCCTGTGGGGTGGGCTGGCTGTGCTGACAGGATGGCTGGGAGTGTTGTCCTGGCAGTTGTTTGGCTAAGAGTCCCAAGAGTGTCCCTGTGCTTCACACAACATAACCCAGGGTGGTGGTGCTTTGTGGGATCTTGTGTTAGGATGGAGGGCATTGCATTCTACCAGGTGGGTACTGTGGAGTTTGTGTTGGGGGGTGTGAGGGGAGGTGCTGGTGACTATAGTCAGTGCTGCAAGTCCCCCTTCCCACCCAGCCAGCCAGATAGCCCAACATGGAACGTGCTTGCATTGCAGGGAGTGGAAGTTGTCTCTCAGGATGTCAGTCAGTGGTGTCCTGCTGTTTGTTGGTGCACAGTTGGCAGCAGGGCCTTGTGCTCCCCACAGCAGTAGCCAGTGTCAGCCATCTTGTGAGTCCTTCTCCACTCCCTGTGATGTGAGCATGGTTCAGGGTGGTGTTGATGGGACAGTTGTGGGGGTGAGCTATGTCTGTGACTACGTCTCCCATCATGCTATTGCCTCCACCCCCTTCCCAGCATGCCCATGCTTCCTTCCTTTTGACTCTGCTTCCCTGTGGGGTGGGCTGGCTGTGCTGACAGGATGGCTGGGAGTGTTGTCCTGGCAGTTGTTTGGCTAAGAGTCCCAAGAGTGTCCCTGTGCTTCACACAACATAACCCAGGGTGGTGGTGCTTTGTGGGATCTTGTGTTAGGATGGAGGGCATTGCATTCTACCAGGTGGGTACTGTGGAGTTTGTGTTGGGGGTGTGAGGGGAGGTGCTGGTGACTATAGTCAGTGCTGCAAGTCCCCCTTCCCACCCAGCCAGCCAGATAGCCCAACATGGAACGTGCTTGCATTGCAGGGAGTGGAAGTTGTCTCTCAGGATGTCAGTCAGTGGTGTCCTGCTGTTTGTTGGTGCACAGTTGGCAGCAGGGCCTTGTGCTCCCCACAGCAGTAGCCAGTGTCAGCCATCTTGTGAGTCCTTCTCCACTCCCTGTGATGTGAGCATGGTTCAGGGTGGTGTTGATGGGACAGTTGTGGGGGTGAGCTATGTCTGTGACTACGTCTCCCATCATGCTATTGCCTCCACCCCCCTTCCCAGCATGCCCATGCTTCCTTCCTTTTGACTCTGCTTCCCTGTGGGGTGGGCTGGCTGTGCTGACAGGATGGCTGGGAGTGTTGTCCTGGCAGTTGTTTGGCTAAGAGTCCCAAGAGTGTCCCTGTGCTTCACACAACATAACCCAGGGTGGTGGTGCTTTGTGGGATCTTGTGTTAGGATGGAGGGCATTGCATTCTACCAGGTGGGTACTGTGGAGTTTGTGTTGGGGGGGTGTGAGGGGAGGTGCTGGTGACTATAGTCAGTGCTGCAAGTCCCCCTTCCCACCCAGCCAGCCAGATAGCCCACCATGGAACGTGCTTGCATTGCAGGGAGTGGAAGTTGTCTCTCAGGATGTCAGTCAGTGGTGTCCTGCTGTTTGTTGGTGCACAGTTGGCAGCAGGGCCTTGTGCTCCCCACAGCAGTAGCCAGTGTCAGCCATCTTGTGAGTCCTTCTCCACTCCCTGTGATGTGAGCATGGTTCAGGGTGGTGTTGATGGGACAGTTGTGGGGGTGAGCTATGTCTGTGACTACGACTCCCATCATGCTATTGCCTCCACCCCCTTCCCAGCATGCCCATGCTTCCTTCCTTTGACTCTGCTTCCCTGTGGGGTGGGCTGGCTGTGCTGACAGGATGGCTGGGAGTGTTGTCCTGGCAGTTGTTTGGCTAAGAGTCCCAAGAGTGTCCCTGTGCTTCACACAACATAACCCAGGGTGGTGGTGCTTTGTGGGATCTTGTGTTAGGATGGAGGGCATTGCATTCTACCAGGTGGGTACTGTGGAGTTTGTGTTGGGGGGGTGTGAGGGGAGGTGCTGGTGACTATAGTCAGTGCTGCAAGTCCCCCTTCCCACCCAGCCAGCCAGATAGCCCACCATGGAACGTGCTTGCATTGCAGGGAGTGGAAGTTGTCTCTCAGGATGTCAGTCAGTGGTGTCCTGCTGTTTGTTGGTGCACAGTTGGCAGCAGGGCCTTGTGCTCCCCACAGCAGTAGCCAGTGTCAGCCATCTTGTGAGTCCTTCTCCACTCCCTGTGATGTGAGCATGGTTCAGGGTGGTGTTGATGGGACAGTTGTGGGGGTGAGCTATGTCTGTGACTACGACTCCCATCATGCTATTGCCTCCACCCCCTTCCCAGCATGCCCATGCTTCCTTCCTTTTGACTCTGCTTCCCTGTGGGGTGGGCTGGCTGTGCTGACAGGATGGCTGGGAGTGTTGTCCTGGCAGTTGTTTGGCTAAGAGTCCCAAGAGTGTCCCTGTGCTTCACACAACATAACCCAGGGTGGTGGTGCTTTGTGGGATCTTGTGTTAGGATGGAGGGCATTGCATTCTACCAGGTGGGTACTGTGGAGTTTGTGTTGGGGGGTGTGAGGGGAGGTGCTGGTGACTATAGTCAGTGCTGCAAGTCCCCCTTCCCACCCAGCCAGCCAGATAGCCCACCATGGAACGTGCTTGCATTGCAGGGAGTGGAAGTTGTCTCTCAGGATGTCAGTCAGTGGTGTCCTGCTGTTTGTTGGTGCACAGTTGGCAGCAGGGCCTTGTGCTCCCACAGCAGTAGCCAGTGTCAGCCATCTTGTGAGTCCTTCTCCACTCCCTGTGATGTGAGCATGGTTCAGGAGTGGTGTTGATGGGACAGTTGTGGGGGTGAGCTATGTCTGTGACTACGACTCCCATCATGCTATTGCCTCCACCCCCTTCCCAGCATGCCCATGCTTCCTTCCTTTTGACTCTGCTTCCCTGTGGGGTGGGCTGGCTGTGCTGACAGGATGGCTGGGAGTGTTGTCCTGGCAGTTGTTTGGCTAAGAGTCCCAAGAGTGTCCCTGTGCTTCACACAACATAACCCAGGGTGGTGGTGCTTTGTGGGATCTTGTGTTAGGATGGAGGGCATTGCATTCTACCAGGTGGGTACTGTGGAGTTTGTGTTGGGGGGGTGTGAGGGGAGGTGCTGGTGACTATAGTCAGTGCTGCAAGTCCCCCTTCCCACCCAGCCAGCCAGATAGCCCACCATGGAACGTGCTTGCATTGCAGGGAGTGGAAGTTGTCTCTCAGGATGTCAGTCAGTGGTGTCCTGCTGTTTGTTGGTGCACAGTTGGCAGCAGGGCCTTGTGCTCCCCACAGCAGTAGCCAGTGTCAGCCATCTTGTGAGTCCTTCTCCACTCCCTGTGATGTGAGCATGGTTCAGGGTGGTGTTGATGGGACAGTTGTGGGGGGGCAATATGTGTGACTGCGACTCCCATGATGCTATTGGCTACACTGACTTGGCCAGCATACACAGAATTCCTTCCTTTGAGTGGTCTTCACTGTGTGTTGGTGTTGTTGTGGTGGCTACATGTGTGGATGTGTGTGTTAGTTCTATTTGTGCCACTGCCTAGCTGTAGTTGTGGTTGTGTTTGTACATGTGTTGGCACAGTTGGATGTGACTTTTTTGATGGCATGTGTT
>CAWUFW010027372.1:0-27231 GCA_963921515.1 Calotriton arnoldi | reverse complement strand
CTAGGGAAAACGACCTTTACAACGCGGTCAAAACACCGCAATACATTTACTTTGCGGTCATTACAACGCAAGTCGTTACAACGACTTGCGCTAGATGGCGCTCTAGACTAAGGAATAGTGTGATTTACTATTCCAACACCTTCCCTACTGTTACGTAGGCTGGCGTTGGAATAGTAAATCATACTATTCCTAAGTCCAGCGCCCTCCAGCGCAAGTCGTTGTAACGACTTGCGTTGTAAAAACTGCGATGTAATGTACCGCAATCTAAATGATCGCGTTGTATCATCATACATTCACTCCTAGTGCCCCCACCTGACCAGAGCACACACACCCCAGAGCACTCAGGCATCCAGTCATCCACACGCAGCACACAACAACAGCACTCCAAGCGAACAAGACACCATACACCATCACCACAGCACACAAAGAGCACACATGATCGCACCACAAAAAGCCCATCACAGGACACTCAGAGACATAAGGACAAAAAACATGCATCCACATTGCATTCTTCAGATTCCTCACCCTCCAAGAGCACTCCCATCCCCACACCTGATCCGAAACCCACACAAACACTTGCCCTATCTGCTGTGAACCTGGTGCCTGCCACAACTGCCCCAAAACACCTTCAGAAGGCTTTTTTGCTCAAAACTTCGACTCCCACCCACACCCCTGTGAAGCATGGACAAGAGAGGAAAGTGGGGAGTCTACCTCCACAACAGGGGAGGCAGGGTAAAAGGCAACCCCCACCCCAGCGCACCACCAGGTCTGGCAAATTCACACGGGAAGATTCACCACCACAACCTGCTACAGTTTTGGGGAAGAAGGAGGCTGTTGGGGCCACCTCACTCCTCACTTGTGGCAAGACACTTGGGGGATATCGGATCCACAAACATTTGAGACCCAGCCCTCCTCATTCACCATCAGCCACTGAGCCTCCACACAGCATGTCTCCGCCTCCCCGTGCCACAACTCCACCCGGTCCAACTAGCACTCAAGCTCCTGCATCCATGGATCCCTCTACCTCAGTCAGTTCTCACCCTCCCAGGTCCAGTCCTACGACTAGCCCAGACAATAAGCCCCCTCCCAGTTCAACTTCCACACAATTCTGAGGCCAAGTCCCTCTTCCCACCCCATTCCTCCCTCGGCGGTGCCTGGACTGCCCATTTGAGGCCCCTATCCTGGGGGGATTCCCATGGCAGTGGACTGCATTACATATTTTTTGCGCAAGTTTCCATGCACACATGTGCGGACTTTAAATTTGGACTGGCCGTTGGCCTTAATATTTAGCAATTTGGATGCTGATGCAGAGTTTATGTCATAAAAATGTTATATATGTTGTGAGCTTTGTCGCTGCCCTTGCTAATGATGCAGTGCAATGTATGTGTATATATATTCATCTGTTACATGCTCTGTATGCCACATTCACATTGGCATCTGCTTGAATTTCTTTTGCAGAGGTTGCCAGAGGATACAGCAACTTTTGTGCTTCTTGAGTCAGAGGCTTGAGGTTGCAATGATGTCTGTGATGATCTACTCTTATCCTAGTCATTCTATTGTCAGTTCTCCAATTTTGTACACATGTCATATTTGGATGCTGTACCACAGCAGAAGAAAATTCTATTTACATGGTGACTTGAGGGGTGGACAGGGTCCGTCATATCTATGGAATCTATCTTAATGTGTACACACCAGTGTAGATGTGTAGTCATCTTGTGTAGGTCTGGCTTCATAGTCACATGGGTACATTTGAATGTGCGCACTTGAGTACTCATACAGTGTGATTGTCCTGTCATTAGCTGAAGTATTGATGTGTATGTGCCCTTGAGCATGACCCTTACACACATGTATGATCCAGTTGATGAGTGCCTGTTTGTTTACATGATCAGACACCTGCTGTAGATTGTGGGCACATGTATGAGATTTTTCCCATGCAATGTGCAGTGTGTCGGTGTGACCTTGAAGTCCAGGGTACACCTACTTGTTGTCCACATCATTTGTGAGTGTGTCACTGCAATGTCTGTGTTGTGGGTTTTGGAATCAGCCATGGCTCTTGCTTACCTTTGTTTTCACTGTGCTGTCTGGCTAACGGCAAACAAGCATTATATGTGACTTTTCACATACATTGATGTCACTTTACACTTTATTTACTCCACTATGTGTTATTCAGAGTCATACAAGGCCCATGAAGAACCTTTGATGCTTACACATTGTGAGTAACTCCTCTATGTGTTTTTGCTCTGTATACGCCTCACCTGTACAATACTAATGTATACACCACTTCAGTCTAATATGTTCCACTCCATGCCTTGGCAGTGTTTGGCCCTCCCCACCACTCCATGGTGTGACACTATACTCTGGGAGAAGGATCTGTGCCCAGAACCATTGTGCCCCTCAGCACTGTTTCACAATTTGTTATGTGCTATTTTATTGTACTTGATTGCAGTCATGGTTGCTCATGTACAGTGCAGATGAGTTTCCAGCACAGTCCTCTAGTCAGTTTCCATGCATATGTGTTAGCCTGAGTTGTGCAGCATTAGTTCATAACTAAAGTGTGTATCTGTTTCCTGAGGTACTGCTATCCATCCTGAGTGTGAAGTGATCTGTGTGATGTGATGATTTGTGATGTTAAATTTCATGGTGGTGTAATCAGATGTGTGTGACACTGGTTTTAGTAGTGTTCACACACTGCTTACTGTGCATGCACTGCTGTCAGTGGATGTTGCATTGTCCTTGCCAGGTGTGAGTCCCCCTGATGTCCAGCTGAGATTGGCATGTGATGTGTTTGGATGTGGATATGTTATGAATTTGTTGTTGAGGCATACCATACCATACCATACCAAGACATTTATAAAGCGCTCGGCTACCACCAACGGCGGTGTCCTGGCGCTACACAAAGACAAAGGAAGAGGAAGAAAGAGAAGAAAGCAAGCTAAGAGAGATCAAAAAGCCAAGTTTTCAGAGCACTCCTAAAAGTGGTTTCAGATTCTGCTTTGCGCAAGTAGAGAGGCATCGCATTCCAAAGAGCGGCTGTTCTTACTGCAAAGGCGCGCCCACCCATCCTGGCTTTACGGTAGGAAGGAGAGCAGAGAAGAAACTGGGAGTTCGAACGCAGGGTCCTTTTCTGGTGGTATTTCCGAAGTCTAAGCCTCAGATAACCCGGTCCACTTTCTCTAGTAGCTCTAAAGGCAAGTAACAAGGCCTTAAATTCGATTGTCCTCTTTACTGGAAGCCAATGAAGACTGCGCAGGTGGGGGGAAATGTGATGCCGGAGAGGCACGTTTCTAAGAAACCTAGCAGCAGCATTTTGAACTGTCTGGAGCTTTTGAATAAGATAGGCAGGGAGGCCAAGATACAAGCTATTGGCATAGTCCAGCTGGGACGTAACCAAAGCATGGACTATGGTGGCCCGACAGTTCATCGGTAATAAATAAAGAAATCTACGCAAACGTATGAGCTTCCAAAAACATGCTCTAGAAACTTGGCCAATCTGGGCCTTCACCGACAATTCCGAGTCAAATCTAAAACCCAAATTTCTGACAGATAAAACTGGGGTGGGAGGGGGATTCAACTGCAATGGCCACCATAAATCAGCCGGTGGAGGTGATGGTTGGTTAAAGAACATCACCTCAGTTTTATCGGTATTCAATTTAAGACAGTTATCTGTCATCCATGAAACAATCTTAATTAGGCATTGCCTAAAGCTGTCAAATGCAGCCATCTTGGAATCTTTAAATGAGAACACCAGCTGCGTATCATCAGCGTATGAAATTATACGCACGCCACACTGCTGAACTAATGCAGCCAGAGGGGCCAAATAGATATTAAATAGGGTCGGGCTTAACGCAGAACCCTGAGGTACTCCACAGCCCATGGCGCAAGAGGAAGAGACATAAGGACGAAGGAGGACCTGCTGGGATCGCCCCTCCAGGAAGGATTGGAACCAATTTAAGATGGTACCCGAGATACCCAGCTGTGTCAGACGGTCTAAAAGAATCGAATGAGAGACCGTATCAAAGGCTGCAGATAAATCTAACAGCACAAGCATAGCACAGCTACCATGGTCTAAGGATTCTCGGATGGTTTCCGCCACTTCCAACAGGGCCGTCTCCGTACTATAACCCTTCCTAAAGCCCGATTGGGAGTCGTGAAGGAGATTATTAGACTCCAGGTGATTAGAGAGTTGTCTCTGAACCTCCTTCTCCAGGATTTTAGCAGTCTTTGTCCTGTGTTGGCTCTTTCTACTGACAGGCCCATGTGTGTGTAATGTCTTTTTAAGCATGACATTGTGTGTGAGGAGTTTGTGTATTTGAATGCATTCTGATGTGTGTTGAATTTGTACTGTGCATTAATTGTGTGCATGTCACATGCAGCAATGTGGAGTCTTGTTTATTTGCTTGTTTTGTGTGTACTATTGTGCTATGGCCTCCTATATTTGAACAATCACTTGTCAGGATTGTGCGTGTGAATGCTTGTGCTACATATTGACACCATGCTCACTTTGTAACTGGTGGAGTGTCTATGTCTGTGTTTGCAGATTTGTCTGGTTGCACACAGTTTGTGTTTATACGTGACATTTGTTCATGTATTTTGGGATTAGTTTGGATGATGCTGTCTGTGCAGTTGGCCAGAGGAAAAATATTATCTATTCCAGGGTTGTCTAGGATTGCATTGCCTATCCACTCTTTTGCTGCACATGTACATGCTATTTGGACTTCTTTTGGTGTAATTTGTGATACATGTATTTGTTAATTGGTTTGAGTTCAGCATTGGATCAGACATCCCTGAGTGGAAATCAGACATTTGTAGCTACACACTAGGGTGTAGCATTGTGTATCAGTGAACTCATAGGACCTTAGTTTCACCTTTATCAGAGCTTCTCCCACGTGAAGAGCAGTGAAGGTGGAAGATGGGTAGATGAGGGGTTTGTGCAAAGGTCATAGTTAAGTTTGACAGTCAGGGAATGTCACTGTGAGCCATGAGTGTTGTGCTGGTGGCATACACATGTCAAGATAGTTGATGAGGATGAGGGACTGGTCACTGTATGGCTTATGACAGTTCATCTGATTCAGGTCCAATGCATTACTTGCATTGCTGTATCACAGGGATACTGCACAGATGTTACCATTTTAATCTCTGTGCCAATTATGTATTATTTGATGTCCTAAGTGGAGTGTCATATGTGGTACCTCTTGAATGTCATGTACATATGGTACCAGTCATTTCTCCATGCTTTTCCTGCACTGTGCCCTCCACTTTCTAATAGTTTACTTGTTATCATACAGTGCTGCTGACTTATGGTTTGTGTATGAGGCAGAGTTAAAGTGTGTGAGCTGTATCAAGGACTTAACATTCAGACTGAACATTTCCAATGTTGTTAATGTGCACAGTGACTCTTCATTTCTTCAATTGCTCACTTTAATTCATGTGAGTGGAAGGCAGGTGTGAGGAAGAGGAGGGTTGTCCTGAGTCTCAGGTCAGGGTTTACTGCTGTCAAGATGGACTCTTCCTGACACTTTGGCATTCATTCAATACTTTATAGTTGGTGCTACCTATGTTGAGGTGGAGTAATGGTGTGTAGATGTTCTGTGAGTTGGCAGTGTAGGCTGTGTTGTTGATGTACAGGACATACTCACATGGGGTCATTTAGTGCAGCAGTACACAAGTGAGTCAAATGCACACTGGTGCTTACTTTGAGTTTGCTGTTTGAGTCAGACATTTTGTACTGTGTTGCATGGTATGGGCTGTCATTATGTGGTATGGTCTGCCATTGTATGTGATGAGCCTACCAATGTCTGCTTGGGCGGGGGGGTGCTGATCTGTGATTATGTGGCAGTGGTGTTTCAAATAATGTGTCATCTACCTTGGCTCACTGACTCATTCCAACACCTTGTGGACTACTGTGAGATACACATACACAAACCCTGTTTGCTCTGCCCTCTTCTGTTCCACATTGTGTGTGGAGTGACCCTTCTTTGGCTGTAATGTTGACTATTGTCATTATGAAGGGACTCTCGCCTCATCCCTCACTCATGTTGCTATACAATTGCTGATGATCCTGATGAGATGTCACTATAGACAGTGTCCCTGCACATGACGTCTTGCTGCAGATATGTTGCACAGAGTGGTACTTCTTTTATGATACATTTGTTGTGGATGGTGTGATGATGGTCTTGCTTGCCTGGGACAATGTGCTGGACTCCTACTACATTGTGGGCAGGTTTTACAGTGGCTTTACCACTGCGGTGACGTGACCGGCACGACTGGGCTAGTTGCAATCATTTTTATGGAGATGGGTGCCCCCGATGCTGAGGTGACAATTTACTTACGTGCAAGACATGTGTAATTAGACTATGGTATGTGTTCCTGTCTCCACCAGGGTGTATGTTGTAGACAAGACACGTATTTCACCGTGACAGTTGTGTGTTGTTGTTGTTGTACAGGGGTTGTATGCGGGGATATGTTTTTGACATACCTGCGGTGTTGACCGCGATGGCGTCTTATCTACTGGTAGTGGATTAGGTACAGCAGCAGAAGGGCTTGTAGAGCAGGATCCATGGCGGCCAGGAACGTGTGGAGGTGTCTCGGACTCGAGTTTCTATCTCCGTAGTTGTGCTTCCTCCATCTCCGAATAGCTGGTTTCTCCACTGCGTTCTGATGGACTGGTTGACGCATCGTGATCTGTCCGGCGGCCGGAACGTCATTCTGCACGGCGTTCTTTCCCTATTGGCTCCCTCTGGCACCGTTGCGGAACGAAAAATCTGGCGGATCCGGAAACTCCGCGACGGGCGGAAAAAGGGCGTTCTTTTCCCATTGTAATATGGCGGTCGCGAGGACCGCCACAGGAGTGACTAAATGGACGTTTTCCGCCAGCACCGCCAGCACCGCGGAGGTGCCTACGACCGCCATCGTAATCAGCCCCTTAGTTAGTACAATTGTGAGTGAAAGAAAGAAAGAAACTGCTTTGTGTGGTTCCAGGATTTATTGTCCTTGTTGTGCGTTCCGTCATACAAAGCCTTAGCCTAGCCAACACGTGTTTCGTCGCTACCATGCAGTACACAGTGACTTTTTCAGGGCTAAATTCCTATGATTGTGGTCCTTATTCGGTTGTACTTCCATCCCAAAGGTATATAGATGGTCTCATGAGTACCAGCGACTAAAATTCCTTTTCCTGATTACACATACATCCCACCTCTCTTCCAGGTGAGAGAATTAAAGTTTTCTCAAAAGGCATATTCTCTATTTTGTGATGCAAGGAGAGTATTCAAAATATGCAGCTCCTAATTATTGCGAAAACCCTATTCGTAGGGTTGTGGCTGTCAACCAGCAGTAGTTGTGTGCCACTGGTCACCCGATCCGGTAATCAGCTAGTGAAACCTCCCGTGTGTGAAAGGGACAGCGTACAGGGGACCATTGAGCTTTTTGTCTGTGGTTTACCACAATATAGGGAGAGGGGTGGTTCTCCATACCCTTTTGCACCGCACTAACATCTAATTCTACCCACTGATATCCGTGTACTGCCTTAGAGCGCCATTACCCGAATAGAACAACCACCTAGCGTGCATTGTCTTTAGACCATGGGGAAATTGCCACCTTTTCACATCTCCAAAAAGAATATGATCTGCACCAGAAGCAACACTACAAATACATACACTTGGCTCACGCATGGAAGGCACAGAGAATTGACATGGAAAGCCTCCCTGAATATGCCCCGCTAGAGGGAAGACTCCTCTTTGGGAAAGTTAGCAAGCAAGCAGTCTCCTGGACATACCGGACTTTAATAAATAATAAGCCAGACACTCTCATGAAATTAGGGCGAAGTGGGAACTAGAACTGGGAGCCATGGACAACCTTGATTGGGAGACTGCATTGATGCACCCATGAGAAGTGGCTATTAAGTCATGACTCCGCCTCATCCAGTTTAAGATTTTACATAGGATTTACTATGACAGATCTCATCTACATAAAATGGGAAAGGCTGATACTCCTAACTGCCTTAGATGTACACACGAGATAGGCACATACATCAACACGATTTGGGAATGCCAAGAGATACAGGGAGACTGGGGAACAATAATGGCAGAGCTGGAGGATGTATTAGGAGACAAGGATGCTTGTTTCCGGTCCAGAGAAGACATGGCTTGGCAGTTCGGGCTGGACTGTTCCCATGAGGCACAGGGTCAGACTGATTTGCATATGGCCATGTCTGAACTGGGGTGGTGGAGTGAGCTAAAGAATGATGATGGATTAAACCCAGATCAGTTGACTGGGGGTGAGTGTTTGATTGGCTCAAACGTCTCCGTCCATCATCCCCTTTGTATCACTTTGGTCGCCCTAAGTTGGCGGGGGTATGCCCAGACGTGGGTCCCATGCTCACTTTGCCACTGGATTCAAGCAAGCCTGGCTGATGATGGCTGAAATGCCAGAAACCGGTCCTAGGATGCTTGTTTCCGGTCCAGGGAAGACATGGCTTGGCAGTTCGGGCTGGACTGTTCCCATGAGGCACAGGGTCAGACTGATTTGCATATGGCCATGTCTGAACTGGGGTGGTAGAGTGAGCTAAAGAATGATGATGGATAAACCCAGATCAGTTGACTGGGGGTGAGTGTTTGATTGGCTCAAACGTTCCGTCCATCATCCCCTTTTGTATCACTTTGGTCGCCCTAAGTTGGCGGGGGTATGCCCAGACGTGGGTCCCTTGCTCACTTTGCCACTGGATTCAAGCAAGCCTGGCTGATGACGGCTGAAATGCCAGAAACCGGTCCTAGGATGCTTGTTTCCGGTCCAGAGAAGACATGGCTTGGCAGTTCGGGCTGGACTGTTCCCATGAGGCACAGGGTCAGACTGATTTGCATATGGCCATGTCTGAACTGGGGTGGTGGAGTGAGCTAAAGAATGATGATGGATTAAACCCAGATCAGTTGACTGGGGGTGAGTGTTTGATTGGCTCAAACGTTCTGTCCATCATCCCCTTTTGTATCACTTAGGAGACAAGATACCCATGGACCCCAAATTTGTGCTATTAGGTATATCTACAGAAGATGATCTCCCAAGGAAAAAGTAAATATTGGTTAACCTGGGTCTAGTGGAGTGAGCTAAAGAATGATGATGGATTAAACCCAGATCAGTTGACTGGGGGTGAGTGTTTGATTTGCTCTAACGCTCCGTCCATCATCCCCCTTTGGTATTGCTTTGTTCGCCCTAAGTTGGCAGGGTATGCCCAGACGTGGGTCCCTTGCTCACTTTGCCACTGGATTCAAGATAGCCTGGCTGATGAGGGTTATAAACCCGAAACCGGTCCCAGGATGCTTGTTTCTGGTCCAGGGAAGACATGGCTTGGCAGTTCGGGCTGGACTGTTCCCATGAGGCACAGGGTCAGACTGATTTGCATATGGCCATGTCTGAACTGGGGTGGTGGAGTGAGCTAAAGAATGATGATGGATTAAACCCAGATCAGTTGACTGGGGGTGAGTGTTTGATTTGCTCTAACGCTCCGTCCATCATCCCCCTTTGGTATCGCTTTGTTCGCCCTAAGTTGGCAGGGTATGCCCAGACGTGGGTCCCTTCCTCACTTTGCCACTGGATTCAAGATAGTCTGGCTGATGAGGGTTATGAACCCAAAACCGGTCCCAGGATGCTTGTTTCCGGTCCAGGGAAGACATGGCTTGGCAGTTCAGGCTGGACTGTTCCCATGAGGCACAGGGTCAGACTGATTTGCATATGGCCATGTCTGAACTGGGGTGGTGGAGTGAGCTAAAGAATGATGATGGATTAAACCCAGATCAGTTGACTGGGGGTGAGTGTTTGATTTGCTCTAACGCTCCGTCCATCATCCCCCTTTGGTATCGATCTGTGATTATGTGGCAGTGGTGTTTCAAATAATGTGTCATCTACCTTGGCTCACTGACTCATTCCAACACCTTGTGGACTACTGTGAGATACACATACACAAACCCTGTTTGCTCTGCCATCCTCTGTTCCACATTGTATGTGGAGTGACCCTTATTTGGCTGTAATGTTGACTATTGTCATTATGAAGGGACTCTCGCCTCATCCCTAACTCATGTTGCTATACAATTGCTGATGATCCTGATGAGATGTCACTATAGACAGTGTCCCTGCACATGGTGTCTTGCTGCAGATATGTTGCACAGAGTGGTGCTTCTTTTATGATACATTTGTTGTGGATGTTGTGATGATGGTCTTGCTTGCCTGGGACAATGTGCTGGACTCCTACTACATTGTGGGCAGGTTTAACTGGCTTCACCACTGCGGTGACGTGACCGGCACGACTGGGCTAGTTGCAATCATTTTTATGGAGATGGGTGCCCCCGATGCTGAGGTGACAATTTACTTACGTGCAAGACATGTGTAATTAGACTATGGTATGTGTTCCTGTCTCCACCAGGGTGTATGTTGTAGACAAGACACGTATTTCACTGTGACAGTTGTGTGTTGTTGTTGTTGTACAGGGGTTGTATGCGGGGATATGTTTTTGACATACCTGCGGTGTTGACCGTGATGGCGTCTTATCTGCTGGTAGTGGATTAGGTACAGCAGCAGAAGGGCTTGTAGAGCAGGATCCATGGCGGCCAGGAACGTGTGGAGGTGTCTCGGACTCGAGTTTCTATCTCCACAGTTGTGCTTCCTCCATCTCCGAATAGCTGCTTTCTCCACTGCGTTCTGATGGGCTGGTTGACGCATCGTGATCTGTCCGGCGGCCGGAACGTCATTCTGCATGGCGGTCTTTCCCTATTGGCTCCCTCTGGCACCGATGCGGAACGAAAAATCTGGCGGATCCGGAAACTCCGCGACGGGCGGAAAAAGGGCTTTCTTTTCCTATTGTAATATGGCGGTCGCGAGGACCGCCACAGGAGTGACTAAATGGACGTTTTCCGCCAGCACCGCGGAGGTGCCTACGACCGCCATCGTAATCAGCCCCTTAGTTAGTACAATTGTGAGTGAAAGAAAGAAAGAAACTGCTTTGTGTGGTTCCAGGATTTATTGTCCTTGTTGTGCGTTCCGTCATACAAAGCCTTAGCCTAGCCAACACGTGTTTCGTCGCTACCATGCAGTACACAGTGACTTTTTCAGGGCTACATTCCTATGATTGTGGTCCTTATTCGGTTGTACTTCCATCCCGAAGGTATATAGATGGTCTCATGAGTACCAGTGACTAAAATTCCTTTTCCTGATTACACATACACCCCACCTCTCTTCCAGGTGAGAGAATTAAAGTTTTCTCAAAAGGCATAATCTCTATTTTGTGATGTAAGGAGAGTATTCAAAATATGCAGCTCCTAAATATTGCGAAAACCCTATTCGTAGGGTTGTGGCTGTCAACCAGCAGTAGTTGTGTGCCACTGGTCACCCGATCCGGTAATCAGCTGGTGAAACCTCCCGTTTGTGAAAGGGACAGCGTGCAGGGGACCATTGAGCTTTTGGCTGTGGTTTACCACAATATAGGGAGAGGGGTGGTTCTCCCTACCCTTTTGCACCGCACTCACATCTAATTCTACCCACTGATATCCGTGTACTGCCTTAGAGCGCCATTACCCGACTAGAACAACCACCTAGCGTGCATTGTCTTTAGACCATGGGGAACTTGCCACCTTTTCACATCTCCAAAAAGAATATGATCTGCACCAGAAGCAACACTACAAATACATACACTTGGCTCACGCATGGAAGGCACAGAGAATTGACATGGAAAGCTTCCCTGAATATGCCCCGCTAGAGGGAAGAGAAGACTCCTCTTTGGGAAAGTTAGCGAGCAAGCAGTCTCCTGGACATACCAGACTTTAATAAATAATAAGCCAGACACTCTCATGAAATTAGGGCGAAGTGGGAACTAGAACTGGGTGCCATGGACAACCTTGATTGGGAGACTGCATTGATGCACCCATGAGAAGTGGCTATTAAGTCATGACTCCGCCTCATCCAGTTTAAGATTTTACATAGGATTTACTATGACAGATCTCATCTACATAAAATGGGAAAGGCTGATACTCCTAACTGCCTTAGATGTACACACGAGATAGGCACATACATCAACACGATTTGGGAATGCCAAGAGATACAGGGAGACTGGGGAACAATAATGGCAGAGCTGGAGGGTGTATTAGGAGACAAGATACCCATGGACCCCAAATTTGGGCTATTAGGTATATCTACAGAAGATGATCTCCCCAGGAAAAAGTAAATATTGGTTAGCCTGGGTCTAGTGGTTGCCAAGCGAGATTTGGCACGCAAATGGGGGACGGCACAGCGGCCCACACTGAGTGAGTGGAAAAGGGAAATGGACTTATACATGTCAGGGGAAAAAACTACATACATATCCTGCGGCTGTCCAAAGAAGTTTAAGAAAATCTGGAACCCATGGATACAATACTACGGACTCTCAGGGGAGGGTTCGCAAGCAATTACCCAACTTGACCATCAGAGCAACAGACTTCATCTCCCAGGCTCCCCCGCTCATCGCTGACGGATCATCACGCGCCCGGAGGCACATAAAGCGAATGGCGAGCTCCCGCTGCGCAGGACACTCTCTCTCTGCTTCAGGGGTTGTGAGCCAGCACCGGGGGCAACCGACTTCATCTCCCAGGCTCCCCGCTCATCGCTGATGGATCATCATGTGCCTGGATGCGCATAAAGCGAACGGCGAGCTCCCGCTGCGCGGGACGCGCGCGGGTCGCACCCGGGCGAAGCCTGGGCCAAAGGCGGGCCCGTCCTTGCCCATCATTGGCAGGAAGAGGCAGGGCCACCCCGTGGGCCTTGCATTTGCAGCTGATTGTGGACTACTGCTGGGAGCTCTGTGAGTTATTTTAAAACTTTTGATATATTTCGTTATCATTACTAAGTCCGAGTCTGTATGCTTCTGTCTTTCTTTCGTTCTGGGAGTGAAACAAAAATAGTTGCCAGCAGCAACAACGCAACTACCAAGTAGACTCTTTTACAAACTTTCACAAACTTGTGACTTTTTGGGGGGCTGTTTTGTTCTCAATTGATTAAGCACAGTATCCTTCATAAATTCTTGGGTAACTGGTGGGCGCAATGAGTAAAAGAAAAGCGACAAATAGTCAATCCCCCCAAAAGAAAACAGCTTCAGAGGCCCAATCTTTAACATTGATGAAATATCTCACGGGGCGATGGGGGCCATAGAGAAGCAAATCACGACTGTGGAGGAAACGTTAAATTCAGGCGGGCTGGCGTTAGTACCCTCAATGAACAAGGTGGAAGCGACAGAGGTGACAGATGGGATATCATTAATAGACATCCCTAAGGTAACACACGACCGGAATGGATGTGTTCAAAACTTGCCGGACCATATTATTTTCAGTGATCTGGAGTGTGATATCCAGCCACTGGCGAAACGCACTAGAAATGCGGAGGCTGCCTCTATAGAGAAAACAGTGAGTAAAAATACAAAGCATGTTACAGCACCAGCTACTACAACCATTGGGCCTACAGTAAAATCCTGCCGGAAAAAGCAACCTAAAATCCCACAATTAGATGCCACCAAATTACTGACAACAGTAGAAGAACTGGGTATATTTTTATGGGATGCACTAGACACCTTAATAACTAGAGTAGCTTCGGTTGAGGAGCTATTAAAAAATATCCCTAGAGAATTGGCCAGCCTTGTTACGCAGACAAGCTTGTTAGCACCTCATAAGCAAAAGGGGGCAATCGAGCCTAGCCATATACCGATAGCCACGGACCCTCAGGCAGTCCCCGGGTTAGACACGCACATTAAAGGCTCATATAGTAAGAAGTGCCAAACTTAAGGTTACGCCAAGGTCACAAGTAGAAAGCATGATGCCCACTATACATTCCACCCAACCTGACATGACCCAGGCGGAGTTAGATGGAAATAAGAGGGTAAGCCTGCAACCTTTTAATATCCCATCTCTAAATAATAATAACTAGCCGAAACCTCCTGAGCACCAAAATAGACACTTGCTCATTGGGACTGCCTGGATCTCCCTCCAGCAGCTACTCCCTACACTGTTGTGCTTGCAAACGTACCGAGATCAGCGGATTAGGAAAAAGAATCTTGGGATGCCTTAAGAAATAAGGCACTGCACTGGATAGGTATGAAAACAGGCCTAACACAGCTACTCTTTTCAGATTTTAATATGGTAAGAAGAGTTAGCTGGATCGGCAGAGAACTTAAAACCTTGCATGGTGACTGTGTGGTATTATCATTCAAATCCCCGTCCTTGGTAGAGAACATTCTTAGAAGACTGGGTAGTCAAACGATTACCAGTAATAGTATTAACCTTTACAGTTGGGTTTTTCTATCATCCTCAAGTAAATCTTAGCACAAGATCCAGAAATAGGTATGGGAGTTAGGTGAAAACAGACAGTATGCCTATAACATTCCTGTCAGTAGCTGATTTCACGAACTCCCAGTACTTGCCAAAGTAGATTGACTGGATAGGACTGACACTGGCGGAGCTTTATCTAATGTACATTTGCTAGATACAGGCCTAGATCCACAAGAGAGTAGATTTGAGACAGAGATAATTTTGCACAAGGGTATAATTCCAGAAATACCATCTAGAATGTCTTCTCCTCATCATATAGTTTCTAACACCTTAAAGTGCAAGCCCGTTGATAGAACAGAGTGAGAAATATATTTAAACTGGAACCCTTGACTGATTGCTGGAAATAATTTGAATGGTAGTAACAGTAAAGATGACCAAGCAAGAGTATTGTTCTGGAATGTTGCGGGGCTACAGAAGAAAATAATAGACCCCATCTGGCTAGCCCTGGTAGAGACATTTAATATTCTATGTCTCCAGGAGACTTGGGCTGTGGACCCTATGCATATTAATTAGTATAAGACCTATCATACCACAGCAATATCTTCGGTACATGGAAGAGCAAAAGAGGATTAATTACGTATGTTTCCAATTATATGAACATGGATAGGATAACTCTGGCAACCTCTAATACCCAATACCAACTAATTATTATTGAAACAGGCAAACGTCACCGTATAGTTGTGATTAATTTTTATAATAGTGCTTTGCCTGACCAAATTTTGGGGGTTCTAGGGAAAATTAATGCTGACCTTCAGAATCCACTACATCGATCCGTAAAAGATACTTTAGTACTTTGGGGTGGAGATTTTAATATTGGGTTGTGCACCCTTAGCGGGGGAAAAAACTGTGGTATAGTATCTGACGATAATGAGCCTTATACCCACTTCCCACACTCAAACTATGGGGATTATTTAAATGATATCCTGTCTAGATTTGACTTAGGTTTTGCAAATGAATTATGTATCCCTTTGGTGCCTTTCGATTTTACCTTTAATGGGAGAGGTGCGAAATCAATTATCGATTACGTAATCATTTCAAATAGACATCTAACTAGTCTCAAATGCTTTAACACTCACAAAAGTGTTTAAGTGATCATTTTCCCCTGAGTGTAGCCATTCAAATGCCAACTAAGGCGATAAGTACAAGGGGCACGACCACACATCTAGTGCAAGATATAGCGCTCGCTCAATAAAATTAACGGTTATGCCTTACGGTGGACGAAGGTGGATCCATTAGAATTCACTAGGAAAATATTGAGTAAACATCGACCAGCCTTTGCAGTCTGTCTTGATGAGGCGTCCGACGATCAGTGGCGTGCTCGCCGAGGGAGTGCTGTGGGTGGTGGGCGGGGAGGGCGGTGGTGTGATGGAGTCCGACATACGATGGACAGGAGTAAGGTAGGCAATGAAATAATAACACACATTTACGCTAGCGCTGCATCACCAACTCGGCGATGCAGCGCACAAGGTAAATTGTTTTATTTATTTCATTACTTACTTTACTCCTGTCCGTCATATGTCGGACTCCACTACCCCCCCACCCTGCCCCTCCCCGCCACCCCGCAGCACTCCCTCAGCGAGCCGTCACTGCAGACGATACGGAAATTCTAGAAGCCTTTGCACAAATTACTAGAGGAGTTAAGGAGGGCCTTACAACAAAAATTTTAAAGGACCTCAAGAAACCCCAAGGTTGGTTTAACAGTAGATGCACGAAAGCATACACTAAGCTGAAACACGCTTTACATAAGACACCAAGAGACAGTGATGAGATATCAGAATTTAGGCGGGAATATAAACAGGCCTTGAAAGAGTGCAAGGAGGATGTAAAGAGGGAAGCATGGAGAGCATTGTACGAAGCAACAACAGTCAGAGATAACACGGCCTTCTGGAGGGCAGGTAATGCTCCATTCCTGATATCTCAGGATACCCCTACAATAGAAATCGCCATTGGCGAAGATGAATGGGTAAAACATTTTACAGACATGTATAAAGCCACACAAGACAAGCCACTTGCTGACCAAACCCAGCTAGTGCAAGTTTAACCGACATAAGAGAGCACTCAATGAACCTCCACATAACTTTAGATGAGGTAATCACTGCAATTAAGTCTAGTAAGGGAGGTAAGGCACCAGGACTGGACGGTGTGCCTGTAGATCTATTTAAAGCCAATTTGCAGTTATGGGCCCCATTGTTAACTCAAGTGATAAAAGCTTTTTGCTCCGCAGGGTTCATTACAACATGGTCAGAATCAATCCTGGTCCCGATCTTTAAGAAAGGGGATCGACAAACCCCGGCTTGTTACCGGCCAATATCACTTCTTGATTCCCTGGTGAAGGTGGTAGGGCGTATAGTGCTAAACAGACTCCAGGTATGGGCTGATGACAACAATATAATATCAGAGTTGCAGTTTGGTTTCCGGGAAGGCCTGGGTATGGTTGAGCAGGGATTAAATCTAAACCTGCTAATCGGAAAGTTTGTAGTGGCCAAGCAGGGCAAATTATACCTGGCCTTTGTTGACCTAACTGCAGCATTTGACTGCGTGGAACACGATAATTTGTGGCCCATATTAGCCAACATGGGTGTGGAACCCCCACTCTTAAATTTCCTGACACATATTTATACAAATATGAGAGCTAGGGTACGCTATGGGGTGAAAGGTGAATGTACGGCTCCAATCGGCGTGGAAAAGGAGGTAAGACAGGGCTGTGTCCTGGCACCATTTTTATTTACGTTCTACACCAATGGATTAGGACAAGCATTGTTGGAACAGTGCCAGGACTGGCCGCAAATTGATAGACGCCCTATACCGGCCCTTCTCTTCGCCGATGACGCAGTTTTAATGTCACGTACACAATTGGGGCTACAACGGGTGTTAACATCCTTCTCTGTTTTTATGCAGAAGCTAGGTCTTCGAGTAAATATACCAAAAACATTCATCATGATGTGTGGAATAGGAAGCACTAAGTGCAGATATATATATATATAGATAAAAAAAATGATAAATTCCACAAAGACATCTCCTTACTTAGGAATTCTTTTTGATCATAGGGGCACATGGTCCCAGGCAGTTAATGCCAGGAGGCTTGCATTCCTAAAATCAACAGCAGCCCTATCAAACTTTGCAAGGAAACTGGGAAAAAGACCCCCCGAGGAATTGATAAACATTTATAAAGCAAAATGCGTCACCACCGATATATACGGAGCAGGTATATGGGGTTATACTAACACCCAACAACTACAGATGGTGGAAAACGCTTTTCTAAGATTCCTCCTAGCAGTCCCGGATAGCTCTTCCACTTACAAACACGAAAACCGAGCTCAACAGGGATATTATAAGAGATTGTATTAAACTAGGTAGGGCCTCCCAAATCCCATGGTTGAAATACATGAAAGAATTTTGCAGGATCTAGGACATCCAGAATATTATGAGAAGCAAAGTTCCACACTCTCTGTCACTAAGAAAGATCTTAAAAAAGAGTGTATGACTCTTCTGGAGTCCAGAAATAGGGAGGCCGACAGTCCTGTCCAATCAACTGTCACTTACTACATATTACATGCAACCATACCTAAAATACGTGGAGGATTCTCAGGATAGATTTGTCCTGACCCGTTTTAGGTTTGGTATCTTCCACCGAATAATATCCTTTTCCACAATGAACGATTGGACAAAAATGCTAACTAACTGTCCATGTGACGATGTGTCAACCCAATCTACAACCCATGTGGTGTTTTTTTGTAAATTTTATGCAATACAAAGAATGAGATGGATTTAACCAATTTTAAAGATATTGGGTTTTAGACAATGTCGACCTGCATTATTGTTTTTACAATTTTTACAGAATGAAGATTTTACCAGGTCCATAGCACGATTTTTAAGGAACATAATCGGATGCAGAAAAACTATGAAACATAAATTTTGCAACTTGATTAGATCATTGTATATAATAATTTATAAACACATGTGTTTTTATGATACATATGAAATGTGTATGATGATACATGCTGGTTTTTATTGCTTCTGCTTTTATGATCTTTTTATGAAGAATCGAATAAAGCATATTGAATTGACCACCAGGGTAGTGCAGAAGGGTCAGTGGGTGGGACTGAGACACTGGGTATTTGAGAAGTATGCATCACTAGATTATGTATCGATGTTGCACGTGCCTGTACCTATGGATGATTATGTTAAGATGATAATTAATCAACTGCTTGAAAGTGTAAGCTATACCTGTGTTAAAAGTAAAAAACAAATACAAATATTTTTTTTAAATAAAAAAAAATGGCACACACAGGAAACCAAGCATTACAATTTGCTGAGATGCCCATTGTAATATTGGTTACCTCCTTCAACTTATATTGGTACGTCCTATTGTTGTAGGTTTGTCAGGTGCTTGACTTACGAATAGTTATTCCCCCTTTTGATTTCTGTTTTTTGAATCTCATGTCCATTGACTCTGCTTGTGGAAAACAGCACAAGCTCCAGTCCCTATGGGTGTACTTTTGAGGGCACTGGTCACTCAACATCTCCTTGCTAGGGATGTCTCTAACACGGGTGGAGTAGCATTTGTTGTAAATGAACAAGATGCCCACCTCTTTGAAATATTTTACTCAAAGTTGGAGTTTGATGCTGTAGATCCCAACACTGGGAACTTTCATTCATCCATAGCTGCTGCCCGACCCACTAGTTCTGTACCCTATTGCAACAAAGACGTCCTCCTGGGATATCAAGATCAACATGCATGGTATGGTGGTCAATTATCCTATGTCATGAAAAACGTCAGAATAGGTACCATAAAAAGGGGCTCTTTGGCCCATATTTCCGTCATATACACCATACCCAGACAGCAAATTTAACACTTGCAGAAGCAAGACAGTTAATAACTCAGATTAGGGCTATTTATAGGCAACTTTAAAAGTATGTCTTACAAAGGACTGCTATGGGAGCTGTTGCTCCTGGACCCACAAAACATGCAGTGCAGCCAATTAGTCCACAGACTAATAACACAATAATGGCCAAAGCGGCCAGAAAATGAGATGAAATTCAATTCTGTATTGCTCGCAAGACCAATCTGTTGGATGTGGTTTATTCTCATACAACACCTCAGATAAGGCATAACATTTTAACTATGTTTTCTCACCCTTGGGATGGTGCCACCTGTAGAACAATGTAATACTTAGGAACAGTATTTTCAAGTATTTATAAGATATGTTTGGCACACCCTCATTAGAAGTGATACAGGAGCAGCTCTAAAACGAGCATAGAGCTGCATCTGCTCTTGATTAAGGGATGAAGTTAATGATACATTTCGAGACAGTCTCCTCAATAATTTCGGATGATGTTTACAGTGGAGATGCAGTTTTCACATTGTGGAAGTGATTGGCAGTGGTTCTTCTTCAAAATAATGAACAAGAACCTCTAAAGATTATTTCAGAACTATACAGCTCTGTGGGTCGTGATACATTGTGTTTGTCATGTGTTTCCCTCATGACTTGTTGTGGTTTTTCCTATGCTAGCCTAGGTGTGCATGTTGTAGTCACCATTTTCTTTTGCACACGTCTCTATGTAGACACATTTGCTTTGTGCTCCATTGTACTTTCACACGGAACCTGCATATGTTTTTGTGTTCTGTTCTTTCCTGGAATTTAGTCTGAACATGCTAGACAAGGCCAAACAACAATGCCCCTTGTTATTCTCTCTGATCAGCCACTAGCACCTAGACATAACACGAGAACGCAGCTGTTGTTTGTGAGCACACACATTTTGTCATATAACTATGCACAAGAGCTTGAAAAAGCACACACTGAGCGAGGGTGCTGAGATGAGATTGCTACATCAGCTGAGATGCAGAATGTCCATCTGTGTAAGCTAAGGTATGGCGTCCGCCACTAATCCCAGAGATCTTTGAGATGTAATCATTTAGCTTCAGTAGAAGGGAGGAGGGTTAGGATATTATTTCTTATAATATGACAGGGCTTTTTATGATATATGGTTTTTGACCATCCTAACAGTATTTATAGTATGCATTTGTTTTCTAATTGTGGCACGAATACTGCATTTTAGGACGTGATAGTTTGAATAAATATTCTAAACCTCCATTGTGTCTCTTGTTTATATTATTGTGGACGAGTACGAGTAAGAGGGCGAAAGGGTGTGTCCTGTTACCGTGATCCCTGAGAGGGTCAAGAGGGTTGTTTTCTGGGGCGCCAATTCACTTGTTTCTCTGGTAAGGTTAGGAGGGCAAGTGAGGTACTATAGCTACTTGGACTTGGGCTCATAGATACTGAGGTGGTATGGTGACAGTCCCTACATGCTGAAGTTCTATAGTCCCAAGCATAGTTCTTTTCCTTAGCAGAATCCCTGCAACAGGTTAACAGGCTGTTAAACAATATCTCAAAGAAATAAATGAGAGCAAGGGTTTCGACAAGGATAAAGCTGCACAGGAGACTACGAAAGCGCAGAATGCAAAAATAAAAACAAAGACTGAATCTTTGTCAATGCATGAGTTGAATAGAGGTGAATATAATTTGAAGAACTGAAACAAAATCAAAAAGCCAGAACACTAGCAGTATCCTGATAGTCTGTCTACCCATTCTTTTCAGGACTCTGGGGACATTAAAAGGATAGAAATAAGTGGACAGATTGAGTATCGCAGAAAGGACGAATATATCAAATAGAAAAGTGAATCAAAGCATTAAGCTGAAGTTAGTATAAAGAAAAAACAGAACGGTTCAGACTCCATAAATCTCTTTAAGAAAAAGAAGGTGTCTGGTCTAGCACAAAAGCATTGCCAGCAAACTATGATTAATTCTATAGAACAGGACTTGCGTGGTAGCACATCTGGACAGTGCAGCAGAAATGACAATAGTTTGTCATACTCTCAAAAAGCACATAGTAGTGGCTCCAATTTGGTTAATATATCCAGGTTGAGAAGAGGGATAGGCATGTAAACCCTCCAGACAGAGTTTATAATGTAGAAATACAGATTGAGAGTCACATACTGCACAGTATAAAACCTATATTCTGCTCTAATTTATCAGATGCTTGTGATATTATTCTTGCTGAACATGTCTGGCCTACAGTTTTTCTAAGGGATGCACCTCAAGATGAGGAGTTGGTAATGCAAACATTTTTCTCTGAAGTACCTGACAAACTCAGGGAAGGACATCAATATATGTGGGCTCTAAAATTGGCTACTGTGTTGTATAGAAATCAAGCAGCGTGGTACAAGAGATTGGTTTCACATGTACTTCCCTGAAGGAATAAGCCCCAGGTGCAGGCTCAGTATCCTTTGAAGCCAGAAGATAAGAGTGATATAAACGCTATTTTAGATCAGCTACAACATCAAGCTATAATAGTAACTTGTAGTTGCACAGTGAACTTTCTATACTCTAGAACTTTAAATGCACATATGCTGTGCAAAAAGCTCACTGTACTGGACTAATGATGAATTTAGTGAGAAAGAAATATAAAATGACCTTTGGGCATATCTAGTGGTTTTTTAGCCAAAAGTCTGCGTCTGAATCTTAGTATACAACCACTTTTTCATTTGGTGATTTTCAATATGCATATACAAGATTGTCTATGAAGTATAAAAGTAGCCCTGGACTTTTTGCAGCAAGAAGTATGGAGACCTTACAAGAAAATGCTCGGGTGTTATAATATGTATGGTTATATATACATTACTGAGGATGACTTCAGCGATCATCATTTTTCGGATACTAGGGGTTTCTTTAACATTATGGTGAAGACCCCTGGCAAAATGATAGCATTTCCTTGCCATTTGTGGCATGTAATGTGTAAGTTATTTCTACTAGGGGAAACACTAAAAAGTTGCAAAAATATTATCAAAAAGAAGAGGAAGTGTGAAACACAACACCACAAAATAAAATTCAGCAAATGCACAGGAAAGAAACAAATAAGCTGAACAATGGAACCAAGACAATGCTTCACCGTATGTCGGAAACCAATGTCCTTGTGCACTGTGAGTTGTGCAGTCACAGCCTTTTGATGTCCCATGAGAAAATGGTGGAACATGTATTTCATCTTTTTTTAAGTGAATAAGGGAGCCCAGCCCAGAGCCACACCTGAAGGGCAACAGATGCCATGGAGCCACTGATCATGCAGCTCAGAGCCCCAACAGGGCCACAACACCCACCGCCACCACCCCCCAGGACCTCCTCCCCGCCCCCCGACCAAAGACATGCCACATCAACTACATGGAATCATGTACCAAATAATCCGCCTGATGTCGCACAATCACATTTGGTGGCATGCATGTGTCGTCACAAAAATGAGCATCACACATTCACCTTCGATGTAACAAATGAACATTTATTCAAAGAAACAGAACAGAAATGAAGACACATGGCGGCTCCCCTCGACAATCCGTAGGTCACAGCCTGCAAGACAAAAATCATGATGAGAAGGTGTGTCTTGCGCACATCAAAGGACAGAGAGAGAGCGAAGGAGAGAGAGAGAGAAAGAGAGGGAGCGAGAGAAAGACGGACAGAGAGGGGGAGCGAGAAATAGGCGGACAGAGAGGGGAGCGAGAGAAAGACGGACAGAGAGGGGGAGCGAGAGAAAGACGGACAGAGAGGGGGAGCGAGAAATAGGCGGACAGAGAGGGGGAGCGAGAGAAAGACGGACAGAGAGGGGGAGCGAGAGAAAGACGGACAGAGAGGGGGAGTGAGAGAAAGACTGACAGAGAGGGGGAGCGAGAGAAAGACGGACGGAGAGGGGGAGCAAGAGAAAGACAGACAGAGAGGGGGACCGAGAGAAAGACGGACAGAGAGGGGGAGCGAGACACAGATAACAGAAGAGATGGACAGGGAGAGAGAGTGCCGAAAATGCGCACCCAGGCCACACTGCCCACCTGCTGCCACAGGTGTGTCTCCAACCACGTGCCTGTGTGTAGTGCAGTTCACGAGGTTAAACATCTGAAACAGATCCGTCATCTGAAACAGAGTCCAGATACATGAATGGCAAAGTACATACAATTGCACAAGACATCATCGCCTGTCTGCCCCTGCACACCCAGGCAGATGTACTCCAGCCCCTCTCGCCGCCCAGCGGTGCATGCCCGCCCCTGCGCACCCAGGCCTCACTGCTCACTTTTCGCCCTTGGTGTGTAGCAATGAGGGCCCACCACATGCCGCTGCAAGCCACATGCCCGGGGCCCGCGGGCATGGCACCCTCCACATCATGCAGCCCCACTCCACAGGCCACCAGGTCTCACATATGATTCTGGGTCTTGATTTCACCATGGCAGAGGACATACCAGTGCACCCGGCATCATCGCAGGCTGCACACCCGCTCAGCCCTTGAGGTGCCACTAACTCTGTGATCCGGGATGCGACGCCACGTGGCGGTAGGCCCGCGCTGCCCGCTGGCTCTGGCCTACACTGCGGTCCAGCAGGGCACACAAATCCTGAGCATTCCGGACGGCCGGGATGGGGCATCATCGCAGGCTGCACACCCGCTCGGCACTTAAGGTGCTCCTACCTCAGTGCACCCAAAGTCACCATCCCGTGGCGGTGTGCCTGTGCCGGCCGCAATGTATCCGGTGCCACCAAGTCTGTGTCCCAAAGTCATGGACCCTGTATGATTGGGTACCATGTTGCGGACACCATCATGTCACCTCCGGTCCTGGGGACTGTGATGTTGCAGGGCCCGAGGCCCTCATGCCTACATTAACACCACACGGATGCACCCAGATAGAGAGTGGAAATGGCTGCCGAGCACGTGCGCCCGGCCCTTTTATTGGCAGGGTCACATGTCCTGTGACGCGTGTGCTGGATGGGTGTGGTGTGGGTGTAAACCAGCCATGAGGGAGTGGCTGTGGCATGCTGACAACTAGACCTGTGAGCAGCAGATCACTACAGGAAAGACATGGGACATGTAGCGTTGCCGTCCCCCCCTGTGAGCGTAAGCGGAGTGGGCTGGCCTGGTGTATGCCAGTCCAGCGTAAGGGTTTGTAAATGACCCCGGGCCCTGGGCATGGTTCCGTACTGGGCTGGACAAGAAAGTAACTCATGCGTGTGTCCCTGTTGTTGTGTCAGCGCCAGCCGGACCGCATTGGGCAATGTGTCACCCTGTGACCCCTGTTCTATGACATGAGCCACATGGACATAAGAGGAGTCCAGTGAGCCTCCATTCATCCATACTTCCACACTTGAAAGACCATAGACATGACACATCTGTGTGAATATGAATGTTTAATGCACATTCAGTGGAGTGTTGCATCTGGAGCAGTACAGGGCCATGCAAACCCCACATGAAGATGTTGTCCCGTGGAGGGCCAGCCAGGGTCCTTCAGGGAATGACAAGTCCAAAGGAAGAGGAAGAGTTCAGTCCACAGTCTGATTGCTGTGTCAATGGCGATAAAACAGCATATGGCAGTCCATGTCGAGGTCCAAGGTGAGTGTCGCAGAGTGCATCGGGGGACAGTGTAAGGTGATGATGCAGAGGGCAGTACCAAGCTGAAGCCGGACCTATGGATGAGATGCATGCTGCTGCGTCCTTCTTACCACGAGGGCAGAATCATCCGCATCTTCGTTCTCTGCTGTTTCATGTGCCTCACATGTGGGTGGTGGTGTTCTTTCTCCAGCACTGTGTGGCAGTGACACATCAGTGGCTGGTGGTGGAAGGTCTGCCGCACTGTGTGGCACTGACACTTCAGGGGGCGGAGATGTGGATGGAGTGGTGGCAGCAGCATGCATCCGCGCCAGGCCTTGTGGCAGTAATGCCATGAGGATGGCCCTGAGGTCATTGAGGAACCCAGCTACCTCTCGCTGGTGTGCAGCCATGGCAGCCGCTCGTTCCGCATTCGCCCGCTCCATGGTCTCCATTAACCTCCGCATGTTTCCCAACTCCTGTGTGACATCGCTAGAGCCACTCGGACTGGACAGTTGTACTATTCTCTGAGTCAGGGCTCCAGCGATGTCAGCCATGGTCCATTAGAGAGCATGGAGCGGACTGTGGGTGTCCGTTAGGGACCATGAGTGGTCCCTGATGGGACTTAGACACCCACGTATGGCATCTAGTTTGTCTGCCATGTGGTCGAAGCCCACCCGCACCTGTTCAGCCAGATTCTCCTGGCACCCTAAAACATGGCGTTGGAAGGCCATGTGTTCTCCGTGGGGGTCCTGGGAGGCAGCAGTGGTGGTGGGTGCTGCCTGCTGTGTGGTCTGTGCAGGGGGTGGGGTCTCCTCGTAGCAGCTGGGCTGCCCAGCTCCTGAAAGTGTGCTGCATAGGCTGTCCACGAGAAGTTGGAGGGCGTCAGAGTCGAAGCTGTGGTGGTCCTCTTCGTCTCCAGAGAAGAGAGGGTCTGGCTGCTCTGCAGGAGGTGTTGATTCTCCCTCTGCAATGTGAAGGGGAGATGCAGTTTAACAATGTGTCCACATGTATGTTGTCGCATTGTACATGTTTACATACAGACAGCATGACTGGGTACATTGTGGCTGTTTGGGAGGAGCTGCCTATTTGATGGGGGACAGTGGACATTTCGACAACAGACATGTGTGTGTTTGTACTTGTACATTATCAATGCACATTTCCCTGCAATGCCAAATATGATTGGCCAGTGTCTGCACCCAAGCGGCACCAGTTGTGTCCTGTGTTCTGTTGTAGGTGTTTTGCGGATTGTGTCACATCGTTGTCAATGTAGATGTGCTCTGCATGTGATGTGTGTGCTGCATTTTGGGGAAGTCGCCCCTGCAGCTCAGATTTTGCTGCCCCTTATCACTTTCATGAGGTGTGCCTTTGACTTCTGTGCTTGTACAGTGTTGACATGTTGCATACTTGGGTACATTGGTCTCTTGGTGGGAGTTGGTGGTCTGGGGCATGGTTTGTCCGCAGATGTGCTCAACTTAATTGTGCATGTGTGCCATTGTGCCCATCTCCCCCCGTCCCCCAGGCCCTGGTCGTTACTTCACCCTGTTGCTGTTGTGTCGGGTCCTGCTGAGCAGTGTCCGGGCCCCCAACTCCTGCCACTGTCTCCCCACTGATGACTGTGGACACCATTTCCTCCATGTCGTCCAGCTCCTCCTGTGGCGCTGGGCTCCCACCTCCAGTCTGCATTGCTGCCTTCAGATTGTTGGCGAGTTTCAGCTTGGTTTGGCGCTTGACATCATTCCAGCGCCTCTTGACCTCGTCCATTGTCCTCTTCAGCACTCCGACTGCATTCACCTTGTCCACGATGGACTGCCATAGTCCATTTTTTGTTGCCAATGACACAGTGGAGGTGACGAACAGTTGTTGATGGTGTTCTGTCACCTCCGTTATCAGGATCCTGTTTTCCTGCGGACTGAACTTCGCCTTCCTCTCTTCTTGTCCTTGCTCTTCCCTGACCCCGAAGTCCCAGGATGGTCCTCCGGGGGCTTGTGGGTTCGGGTTCTCCTCCGTACTTGCTCCGGCAACGTCCCATTGTGCTTCGCTGTTGGTTGGCATTTGTTTGTCTGTTTTTTTTCTACTTTTATGGTGATTGTTCCCGCCTGACGTGTGTGGATTGCAGGCCTGTAGCTGGGTTTTGCTGATTTTTGTATCGCAATTGGCTTCATCGCAGCTTTTTTTGCGTTAGTGTTTCGCATTTTTGCGGCGTGGCGTTGATTTTAACGCGGTCAGTTGACGCGTTATCTGGGGACTATCGCATGGTACCGCAGTGTTGTGAATAGTTGGTTAACACGGCGTAAATTTCCCGCGATAGACTGCGATGTTGAAGGTTGCGTTAAGTTACGTTTGCGATGGTTATCACACGTTCTTGAGAATATGCCCCACAGTATCTCCGCATCAATTATTTCTAGGGCAAATCCTTTAGTGGCAGCTGCCATGAGGAGACTGCACCCACTTAATTTCTCATCAACCATTTGCATTTTTGCATTTTTTTTTTTTTTTTAAACTTTAT
>CAWUFW010027371.1:0-27237 GCA_963921515.1 Calotriton arnoldi | reverse complement strand
GTTCGCCCTTCTGCGTACTCAAGTCCTTGGACTAACAAATAGAGATTGGCACGGAAGCTGTAATATCAAAGAAATAGTTTATTAAACCTCATGAGTGGAACTACATCTATACAGAACCCTCAGGCAATGTATGAGGTAGTACAAGGAGTACAGAAACCAGGGGTCTTTTATATGCATTAGTTGCATTGTCAGCATGAGACCAAGGGGAGGTACTGGCACAAACAAGAATAGTTATTGACTAACATGGGCATACAAACATGTCTTGGTCAGCAAAGTGGGAGGGGAGACATTTCTGTTTGCATCAGTTAAAACAGCCTGACATTTACAAACTAAGACAGGTGCATTCTAGCAGCTACAGGCCTTTCTGAGCATGCGCAGTGCTCTGGCTCAGTACTGAAGGAGTTAATTATAGTTCCTGACTCAAGTGAAATACAAGAGCAGGCAACAGTGAAGACCGGAAAAGCACATGGCGAGCACATGGCTTAACTAATATGGCTGCCACAAACAAAATGGCTTCAGCTCATGCTAACAGCGATCTCTGCTAGTTTCCACAGGTATACCCATCCCACTCGGGTGACAAATGCAAAAAGAACAATTGATGGACAGAATGCAGAACAATGTCATACATTCACCCCAGTACAGAGATCTGGGCCTAAATTCATCGTTTTTTTTTCTCATCATGCCATTCCAGTTTGGACCCAGCCATATGCAAATCAGGCTTGGCCCTGCGCCCAATGGGAACAGCCCAGCCCGAAGTGCCAGGCCAGTTCCTCCCTGGACTGCAAACAAGCATCCTAGGACCAGTTTCGGGCTTTCAGCCCTTAGCCAGGATAGCTTGACTCCAGTTGCATGGAGAGCACGGGACCCACGTCTAGGAATACCCGTCCCACTCAGGATGACAAATGCAAAAAGAACAATTGATGGACAGAATGCAGAACAATGTCATACCTTCACCCCAGTACAGAGATCGGGGCCTAAATCCATCGTTTTTTTGCTCACCATGCCATTCCAGTTTGGACCCAGCCATATACAAATCAGTCTTGACCCTGCGCCTAATGGGAACAGCCCAGTCCGAACTGCCAGGCCAGGTCAGGTCATCCCTGGACTGGAAACAAGCATCCTAGGACCGGTTTCGGACTTTCAGCCCTCATCAGCCAGGATAGCTTGACTCCAGTGGCATGGAGAGCACGGGACCCACGTCTAGGAATACCCGTCCCACTCAGGATGACAAATGCAAAAAGAACAATTGATCGACAGAATGCAGAACAGTGTCATACCTTCACCCCAGTACAGAGATCTGGGCCTAAATCCATCGTTTTTTTGCTCACCATGCCATTCCAGTTTGGACCCAGCCATATGCAAATCAGTCTTGTCCCTGCGCTCAATGGGAACAGTCCAGCCCGAACTGCCAGGCCACGTCCTCCCTGGACTGGAAACAAGCATCATGGGACCGGTTTCGGGTTTTCAGCCCTCATCAGCCAGGATAGCTTGACTCCAGAGGCATGGAGAGCACGGGACCCACGTCTGGGCATACCCGTCCCACTCGGGGTGACAAATGCAAAAAGAACAATTGATGGACAGAATGCAGAACAATGTCATACATTCACCCCAGTACAGAGATCTGGGCCTAAATTCATCGTATTTTTCCTCACCATGCCATTCCAGTTTGGACCCAGCCATATGCAAATTAGTCTTGACCCTGCGCCAAATGGGAACAGTCCAGCCCGAACTGCCAGTGGAAACAAGCATCCTAGGACCGATTTCAGGCTTTCTGCCCTCATCAGCCAGGATAGCTTGACTCCAGTGGCATGGAGTGCACGGGACCCACGTCTGGGCATACCCGGCCCACTTGGGGTGACAAATGCAAAAAGAACAATTGATGGACAGAATGCAGAACAATGTCATGTATTCATCCCAGTACAGAGATCTGGGCCTTAATCCATATTTTTTTTGCTCACCATGCCATTCCTGTTTGGACCCAGCCATATGCAAATCAGTCTTGACCCTGCACCCAATGGGAACTGTCGAGCCCGAACTGCCAGGCCAGGTCCTCATTGGACTGGAAACAAACATCCTAGGACCCGTTTCGGGCTTTCAGCCCCATCAGCTAGGATAGCTTGACTCCAGTGGCATGGAGAGCACGGGACCTATGTCTGGGCATACCCGTCCCACTCGGGGTGACAAATGCAAAAAGAACAATTGATGGACAGAATGCAGAACAATGTCATACATTCACCCCGGTACAGAGATCTGGGTCTAAATCCATCGTTATTTTGCTCACCATGCCATTCCAGTTTGGACCCAGCCATATGCAAATCAGTCTTGACCTTTCACCCAATGGGAACAGTCCAGCCTGAACTGCCAGGCCAGGTCCTCCCTGGACTGGAAACAAGTATCCTAGGACCGGTTTCGGACTTTCAGCCCTCATCAGCCAGGATAGCTTGACTCCAGTGGCATGGAGAACACGGGACCCACGTCTGGGCATACCTGTCCCATTTGGGGTGACAAATGCAAAAAGAACAATTGATGGACAGAATGCAGAACAATCTCATACATTCACCCCAGTACAGAGATCTGGGCCTAAATCCATTGTTTTGTTGCTCACCATTCCAGTTTGTACCCAGCCATATGCAAATCAGTCTTGACCCTGCGCCCAATGGGAACAGTCCAGCCCGAACTGCCAGGCCAGGTCCTCCCTGGACTGGAAACAAGCATCCTAGGACCGGTTTCGGACTTTCAGCCCTCATCAGCCAGGATAGCTTGACTCCAGTGGCATGGAGAGCACGGGACCCACGTCTAGGAATACCCGTCCCACTCAGGATGACAAATGCAAAAAGAACAATTGATCGACAGAATGCAGAACAGTGTCATACCTTCACCCCAGTACAGAGATCTGGGCCTAAATCCATCGTTTTTTGCTCACCATGCCATTCCAGTTTGGACCCAGCCATATGCAAATCAGTCTTGTCCCTGCGCTCAATGGGAACAGTCCAGCCCGAACTGCCAGGCCACGTCCTCCCTGGACTGGAAACAAGCATCCTGGGACCGGTTTCGGGTTTTCAGCCCTCATCAGCCAGGATAGCTTGACTCCAGTGGCATGGAGAGCACGGGACCCACGTCTGGGCATACCCGTCCCACTCGGGGTGACAAATGCAAAAAGAACAATTGATGGACAGAATGCAGAACAATGTCATACATTCACCCCAGTACAGAGATCTGGGCCTAAATTCATCGTATTTTTCCTCACCATGCCATTCCAGTTTGGACCCAGCCATATGCAAATTAGTCTTGACCCTGCGCCAAATGGGAACAGTCCAGCCCGAACTGCCAGTGGAAACAAGCATCCTAGGACCGATTTCAGGCTTTCTGCCCTCATCAGCCAGGATAGCTTGACTCCAGTGGCATGGAGTGCACGGGACCCACGTCTGGGCATACCCGGCCCACTTGGGGTGACAAATGCAAAAAGAACAATTGATGGACAGAATGCAGAACAATGTCATGTATTCATCCCAGTACAGAGATCTGGGCCTTAATCCATATATTTTTTGCTCACCATGCCATTCCTGTTTGGACCCAGCCATATGCAAATCAGTCTTGACCCTGCACCCAATGGGAACTGTCGAGCCCGAACTGCCAGGCCAGGTCCTCCCTGGACTGGAAACAAGCATCCTAGGACCGGATTCGGGCTTTCAGCTCTCATCAGCCAGGATAGCTTGACTCCAGTGGCATGGAGAGCACGGGACCCACGTCTGGGCATACCCGTCCCACTTGGGGTGACAAATGCAAAAAGAACTATTGATGGACAGAATGCAGAACAATGTCATACATTCACCCCAGTACAGAGATCTGGGCCTAAATCCATCGTTTTTTGCTCATCATGCCATTCCAGTTTGGACCCAGGCATATGCAAATCAGTCTTGACCCTGCACCCAATGGGAACAGTCCAGCCCGAACTGCCAGGGCAGGTCCTCCCTGGACTGGAAACAAGCATCCTAGGATCGGTTTCGGGGTTTCAACCTCATCAGCCAAGATAGCTTGACTCCAGTGGCTTGGAGAAAATGGGACCCACGTCTGGGTATACCCGTCCCACTCGGGTGACAAATGAAAAAGAACAATTGATGGACAGAATGCAGAACAATGTCGTACATTCACCCCAGTACAGAGATCTGGGCCTAAATTCATCGTATTTTTCCTCACCATGCCATTCCAGTTTGGACCCAGCCATATGCAAATCAGTCTTGACCCTGCACCCAATGGGAACAGTCCAGCCCAGCCCGAACTGCCAGGCCAGGTCCTCATTGGACTGGAAACAAACATCCTAGGACCCGTTTCGGGCTTTCAGCCCCATCAGCTAGGATAGCTTGACTCCAGTGGCATGGAGAGCACGGGACCTATGTCTGGGCATACCCGTCCCACTCGGGGTGACAAATGCAAAAAGAACAATTGATGGACAGAATGCAGAACAATGTCATACATTCACCCCGGTACAGAGATCTGGGTCTAAATCCATCGTTATTTTGCTCACCATGCCATTCCAGTTTGGACCCAGCCATATGCAAATCAGTCTTGACCTTTCACCCAATGGGAACAGTCCAGCCTGAACTGCCAGGCCAGGTCCTCCCTGGACTGGAAACAAGTATCCTAGGACCGGTTTCGGACTTTCAGCCCTCATCAGCCAGGATAGCTTGACTCCAGTGGCATGGAGAACACGGGACCCACGTCTGGGCATACCTGTCCCATTTGGGGTGACAAATGCAAAAAGAACAATTGATGGACAGAATGCAGAACAATCTCATACATTCACCCCAGTACAGAGATCTGGGCCTAAATCCATTGTTTTGTTGCTCACCATTCCAGTTTGTACCCAGCCATATGCAAATCAGTCTTGACCCTGCGCCCAATGGGAACAGTCCAGCCCGAACTGCCAGGCCAGGTCCTCCCTGGACTGGAAACAAGCATCCTAGGACCGGTTTCGGGCTTTCAGTCCTCATCAGCCAGGATAGCTTGACTCCAGTGGCATGGAGAGCATGGGACCCACGTCTGAGCATACCCGTCCCACTCGGGGTGACAAATGCAAAAAGAACAACTGATGGACAGAATGCAGAACAATGTCATACATTCACCCCAGTACAGAGATCTGGGTCTAAATCCATCGTTTGTTTTGCTCACCATGCCATTCCAGTTTGGACCCAGCCATATGCAAATCAGTCTTGACCCTGCACCCAATGGGAACTCTCGAGCCCGAACTGCCAGGCCAGGTCCTCCCTGGACTGGAAACAAGCATCCTAGGACCGGATTCGGGCTTTCAGCTCTCATCAGCCAGGATAGCTTGACTCCAGTGGCATGGAGAGCACGGGACCCACGTCTGGGCATACCCGTCCCACTTGGGGTGACAAATGCAAAAAGAACAATTGATGGACAGAATGCAGAACAATGTCATACCTTCACCCCAGTACAGAGATCGGGGCCTAAATCCATCGTTTTTTGCTCACCATGCCATTCCAGTTTGGACCCAGCCATATACAAATCAGTCTTGACCCTGCGCCTAATGGGAACAGCCCAGTCCGAACTGCCAGGCCAGGTCAGGTCATCCCTGGACTGGAAACAAGCATCCTAGGACCGGTTTCGGACTTTCAGCCCTCATCAGCCAGGATAGCTTGACTCCAGTGGCATGGAGAGCACGGGACCCACGTCTAGGAATACCCGTCCCACTCAGGATGACAAATGCAAAAAGAACAATTGATCGACAGAATGCAGAACAGTGTCATACCTTCACCCCAGTACAGAGATCTGGGCCTAAATCCATCGTTTTTTTGCTCACCATGCCATTCCAGTTTGGACCCAGCCATATGCAAATCAGTCTTGTCCCTGCGCTCAATGGGAACAGTCCAGCCCGAACTGCCAGGCCACGTCCTCCCTGGACTGGAAACAAGCATCCTGGGACCGGTTTCGGGTTTTCAGCCCTCATCAGCCAGGATAGCTTGACTCCAGTGGCATGGAGAGCACGGGACCCACGTCTGGGCATACCCGTCCCACTCGGGGTGACAAATGCAAAAAGAACAATTGATGGACAGAATGCAGAACAATGTCATACATTCACCCCAGTACAGAGATCTGGGCCTAAATTCATCGTATTTTTCCTCACCATGCCATTCCAGTTTGGACCCAGCCATATGCAAATTAGTCTTGACCCTGCGCCAAATGGGAACAGTCCAGCCCGAACTGCCAGTGGAAACAAGCATCCTAGGACCGATTTCAGGCTTTCTGCCCTCATCAGCCAGGATAGCTTGACTCCAGTGGCATGGAGTGCACGGGACCCACGTCTGGGCATACCCGGCCCACTTGGGGTGACAAATGCAAAAAGAACAATTGATGGACAGAATGCAGAACAATGTCATGTATTCATCCCAGTACAGAGATCTGGGCCTTAATCCATATATTTTTTGCTCACCATGCCATTCCTGTTTGGACCCAGCCATATGCAAATCAGTCTTGACCCTGCACCCAATGGGAACTGTCGAGCCCGAACTGCCAGGCCAGGTCCTCCCTGGACTGGAAACAAGCATCCTAGGACCGGATTCGGGCTTTCAGCTCTCATCAGCCAGGATAGCTTGACTCCAGTGGCATGGAGAGCACGGGACCCACGTCTGGGCATACCCGTCCCACTTGGGGTGACAAATGCAAAAAAGAACTATTGATGGACAGAATGCAGAACAATGTCATACATTCACCCCAGTACAGAGATCTGGGCCTAAATCCATCGTTTTTTTGCTCATCATGCCATTCCAGTTTGGACCCAGGCATATGCAAATCAGTCTTGACCCTGCACCCAATGGGAACAGTCCAGCCCGAACTGCCAGGGCAGGTCCTCCCTGGACTGGAAACAAGCATCCTAGGATCGGTTTCGGGTTTCAACCTCATCAGCCAAGATAGCTTGACTCCAGTGGCTTGGAGAAAATGGGACCCACGTCTGGGTATACCCGTCCCACTCGGGTGACAAATGAAAAAGAACAATTGATGGACAGAATGCAGAACAATGTCGTACATTCACCCCAGTACAGAGATCTGGGCCTAAATTCATCGTATTTTTCCTCACCATGCCATTCCAGTTTGGACCCAGCCATATGCAAATCAGTCTTGACCCTGCACCCAATGGGAACAGTCCAGCCCAGCCCGAACTGCCAGGCCAGGTCCTCATTGGACTGGAAACAAACATCCTAGGACCCGTTTCGGGCTTTCAGCCCCATCAGCTAGGATAGCTTGACTCTAGTGGCATGGAGAGCACGGGACCTATGTCTGGGCATACCCGTCCCACTCGGGGTGACAAATGCAAAAAGAACAATTGATGGACAGAATGCAGAACAATGTCATACATTCACCCCGGTACAGAGATCTGGGTCTAAATCCATCGTTATTTTGCTCACCATGCCATTCCAGTTTGGACCCAGCCATATGCAAATCAGTCTTGACCTTTCACCCAATGGGAACAGTCCAGCCTGAACTGCCAGGCCAGGTCCTCCCTGGACTGGAAACAAGTATCCTAGGACCGGTTTCGGACTTTCAGCCCTCATCAGCCAGGATAGCTTGACTCCAGTGGCATGGAGAACACGGGACCCACGTCTGGGCATACCTGTCCCATTTGGGGTGACAAATGCAAAAAGAACAATTGATGGACAGAATGCAGAACAATCTCATACATTCACCCCAGTACAGAGATCTGGGCCTAAATCCATTGTTTTGTTGCTCACCATTCCAGTTTGTACCCAGCCATATGCAAATCAGTCTTGACCCTGCGCCCAATGGGAACAGTCCAGCCCGAACTGCCAGGCCAGGTCCTCCCTGGACTGGAAACAAGCATCCTAGGACCGGTTTCGGGCTTTCAGTCCTCATCAGCCAGGATAGCTTGACTCCAGTGGCATGGAGAGCATGGGACCCACGTCTGAGCATACCCGTCCCACTCGGGGTGACAAATGCAAAAAGAACAACTGATGCACAGAATGCAGAACAATGTCATACATTCACCCCAGTACAGAGATCTGGGCCTAAATCCATCGTTTGTTTTGCTCACCATGCCATTCCAGTTTGGACCCAGCCATATGCAAATCAGTCTTGACCCTGCACCCAATGGGAACTGTCGAGCCCGAACTGCCAGGCCAGGTCCTCCCTGGACTGGAAACAAGCATCCTAGGACCGGATTCGGGCTTTCAGCTCTCATCAGCCAGGATAGCATGACTCCAGTGGCATGGAGAGCACGGGACCCACGTCTGGGCATACCCGTCCCACTTGGGGTGACAAATGCAAAAAAGAACTATTGATGGACAGAATGCAGAACAATGTCATACATTCACCCCAGTACAGAGATCTGGGCCTAAATCCATCGTTTTTTTGCTCACCATGCCATTCCAGTTTGGACCCAGGCATATGCAAATCAGTCTTGACCCTGCACCCAATGGGAACAGTCCAGCCCGAACTGCCAGGGCAGGTCCTCCCTGGACTGGAAACAAGCATCCTAGGATCGGTTTCGGGGTTTCAACCACATCAGCCAAGATAGCTTGACTCCAGTGGCTTGGAGAAAATGGGACCCACGTCTGGGTATACCCGTCCCACTCGGGTGACAAATGAAAAAGAACAATTGATGGACAGAATGCAGAACAATGTCGTACATTCACCCCAGTACAGAGATCTGGGCCTAAATTCATCGTATTTTTCCTCACCATGCCATTCCAGTTTGGACCCAGCCATATGCAAATCAGTCTTGACCCTGCACCCAATGGGAACAGTCCAGCCCAGCCCGAACTGCCAGGCAAGGTCCTCATTGGACTGGAAACAAACATCCTAGGACCCGTTTCGGGCTTTCAGCCCCATCAGCTAGGATAGCTTGACTCCAGTGGCATGGAGAGCACGGGACCTATGTCTGGGCATACCCGTCCCACTCGGGGTGACAAATGCAAAAAGAACAATTGATGGACAGAATGCAGAACAATGTCATACATTCACCCCGGTACAGAGATCTGGTTCTAAATCCATCGTTATTTTGCTCACCATGCCATTCCAGTTTGGACCCAGCCATATGCAAATCAGTCTTGACCTTTCACCCAATGGGAACAGTCCAGCCTGAACTGCCAGGCCAGGTCCTCCCTGGACTGGAAACAAGTATCCTAGGACCGGTTTCGGACTTTCAGCCCTCATCAGCCAGGATAGCTTGACTCCAGTGGCATGGAGAACACGGGACCCACGACTGGGCATACCTGTCCCATTTGGGGTGACAAATGCAAAAAGAACAATTGATGGACAGAATGCAGAACAATCTCATACATTCACCCCAGTACAGAGATCTGGGCCTAAATCCATTGTTTTGTTGCTCACCATTCCAGTTTGTACCCAGCCATATGCAAATCAGTCTTGACCCTGCGCCCAATGGGAACAGTCCAGCCCGAACTGCCAGGCCAGGTCCTCCCTGGACTGGAAACAAGCATCCTAGGACCGGTTTCGGGCTTTCAGTCCTCATCAGCCAGGATAGCTTGACTCCAGTGGCATGGAGAGCATGGGACCCACGTCTGAGCATACCCGTCCCACTCGGGGTGACAAATGCAAAAAGAACAACTGATGGACAGAATGCAGAACAATGTCATACATTCACCCCAGTACAGAGATCTGGGCCTAAATCCATCGTTTTTTTGCTCACCATGCCATTCCAGTTTGGACCCAGGCATATGCAAATCAGTCTTGACCCTGCACCCAATGGGAACAGTCCAGCCCGAACTGCCAGGGCAGGTCCTCCCTGGACTGGAAACAAGCATCCTAGGATCGGTTTCGGGGTTTCAACCTCATCAGCCAAGATAGCTTGACTCCAGTGGCTTGGAGAAAATGGGACCCACGTCTGGGTATACCCGTCCCACTCGGGTGACAAATGAAAAAAGAACAATTGATGGACAGAATGCAGAACAATGTCGTACATTCACCCCAGTACAGAGATCTGGGCCTAAATTAATCGTATTTTTCCTCACCATGCCATTCCAGTTTGGACCCAGCCATATGCAAATCAGTCTTGACCCTGCACCCAATGGGAACAGTCCAGCCCAGCCCGAACTGCCAGGCCAGGTCCTCATTGGACTGGAAACAAACATCCTAGGACCCGTTTCGGGCTTTCAGCCCCATCAGCTAGGATAGCTTGACTCCAGTGGCATGGAGAGCACGGGACCTATGTCTGGGCATACCCGTCCCACTCGGGGTGACAAATGCAAAAAGAACAATTGATGGACAGAATGCAGAACAATGTCATACATTCACCCCGGTACAGAGATCTGGGTCTAAATCCATCGTTATTTTGCTCACCATGCCATTCCAGTTTGGACCCAGCCATATGCAAATCAGTCTTGACCTTTCACCCAATGGGAACAGTCCAGCCTGAACTGCCAGGCCAGGTCCTCCCTGGACTGGAAACAAGTATCCTAGGACCGGTTTCGGACTTTCAGCCCTCATCAGCCAGGATAGCTTGACTCCAGTGGCATGGAGAACACGGGACCCACGTCTGGGCATACCTGTCCCATTTGGGGTGACAAATGCAAAAAGAACAACTGATGGACAGAATGCAGAACAATCTCATACATTCACCCCAGTACAGAGATCTGGGCCTAAATCCATTGTTTTGTTGATCACCATTCCAGTTTGTACCCAGCCATATGCAAATCAGTCTTGACCCTGCGCCCAATGGGAACAGTCCAGCCCGAACTGCCAGGCCAGGTCCTCCCTGGACTGGAAACAAGCATCCTAGGACCGGTTTCGGGCTTTCAGTCCTCATCAGCCAGGATAGCTTGACTCCAGTGGCATGGAGAGCATGGGACCCACGTCTGAGCATACCCGTCCCACTCGGGGTGACAAATGCAAAAAGAACTACTGATGGACAGAATGCAGAACAATGTCATACATTCACCCCAGTACCGAGATCTGGGCCTTAATCCATCGTTTGTTTTGCTCACCCTGCCATTCCAGTTTGGACCCAGCCATATGCAAATCAGTCTTGACCCTGCACCCAATGGGAACTGTCGAGCCCGAACTGCCAGGCCAGGTCCTCCCTGGACTGGAAACAAGCATCCTAGGACCGGATTCGGGCTTTCAGCTCTCATCAGCAAGGATAGCTTGACTCCAGTGGCATGGAGAGCACGGGACCCACGTCTGGGCATACCCGTCCCACTTGGGGTGACAAATGCAAAAAGAACTATTGATGGACAGAATGCAGAACAATGTCATACATTCACCCCAGTACAGAGATCTGGGCCTAAATCCATCGTTTTTTTGCTCACCATGCCATTCCAGTTTGGACCCAGGCATATGCAAATCAGTCTTGACCCTGCACCCAATGGGAACAGTCCAGCCCGAACTGCCAGGGCAGGTCCTCCCTGGACTGGAAACAAGCATCCTAGGATCGGTTTCGGGGTTTCAACCTCATCAGCCAAGATAGCTTGACTCCAGTGGCTTGGAGAAAATGGGACCCATGTCTGGGTATACCCGTCCCACTCGGGTGACAAATGAAAAAAGAACAATTGATGGACAGAATGCAGAACAATGTCGTACATTCACCCCAGTACAGAGATCTGGGCCTAAATTCATCGTATTTTTCCTCACCATGCCATTCCAGTTTGGACCCAGCCATATGCAAATCAGTCTTGACCCTGCACCCAATGGGAACAGTCCAGCCCAGCCCGAACTGCCAGGCCAGGTCCTCATTGGACTGGAAACAAACATCCTAGGACCCGTTTCGGGCTTTCAGCCCCATCAGCTAGGATAGCTTGACTCCAGTGGCATGGAGAGCACGGGACCTATGTCTGGGCATACCTGTCCCACTCGGGGTGACAAATGCAAAAAGAACAATTGATGGACAGAATGCAGAACAATGTCATACATTCACCCCGGTACAGAGATCTGGGTCTAAATCCATCGTTATTTTGCTCACCATGCCATTCCAGTTTGGACCCAGCCATATGCAAATCAGTCTTGACCTTTCACCCAATGGGAACAGTCCAGCCTGAACTGCCAGGCCAGGTCCTCCCTGGACTGGAAACAAGTATCCTAGGACCGGTTTCGGACTTTCAGCCCTCATCAGCCAGGATAGCTTGACTCCAGTGGCATGGAGAACACGGGACCCACGTCTGGGCATACCTGTCCCATTTGGGGTGACAAATGCAAAAAGAACAATTGATGGACAGAATGCAGAACAATCTCATACATTCACCCCAGTACAGAGATCTGGGCCTAAATCCATTGTTTTGTTGCTCACCATTCCAGTTTGTACCCAGCCATATGCAAATCAGTCTTGACCCTGCGCCCAATGGGAACAGTCCAGCCCGAACTGCCAGGCCAGGTCCTCCCTGGACTGGAAACAAGCATCCTAGGACCGGTTTCGGGCTTTCAGTCCTCATCAGCCAGGATAGCTTGACTCCAGTGGCATGGAGAGCATGGGACCCACGTCTGAGCATACCCGTCCCACTCGGGGTGACAAATGCAAAAAGAACTACTGATGGACAGAATGCAGAACAATGTCATACATTCACCCCAGTACAGAGATCTGGGCCTAAATCCATCGTTTGTTTTGCTCACCATGCCATTCCAGTTTGGACCCAGCCATATGCAAATCAGTCTTGACCCTGCACCCAATGGGAACTGTCGAGCACGAACTGCCAGGCCAGGTCCTCCCTGGACTGGAAACAAGCATCCTAGGACCGGATTCGGGCTTTCAGCTCTCATCAGCCAGGATAGCTTGACTCCAGTGGCATGGAGAGCACGGGACCCACGTCTGGGCATACCCGTCCCACTTGGGGTGACAAATGCAAAAAGAACTATTGATGGACAGAATGCAGAACAATGTCATACATTCACCCCAGTACAGAGATATGGGCCTAAATCCATCGTTTTTTTGCTCACCATGCCATTCCAGTTTGGACCCAGGCATATGCAAATCAGTCTTGACCCTGCACCCAATGGGAACAGTCCAGCCCGAACTGCCAGGGCAGGTCCTCCCTGGACTGGAAACAAGCATCCTAGGATCGGTTTCGGGGTTTCAACCTCATCAGCCAAGATAGCTTGACTCCAGTGGCTTGGAGAAAATGGGACCCACGTCTGGGTATACCCGTCCCACTCGGGTGACAAATGCAAAAAGAACAATTGATGGACAGAATGCAGAACAATGTCATACATTCACCCCAGTACAGAGGTCTGGGCCTAAATTCATCGTATTTTTCCTCACCATGCCATTCCAGTTTGGACCCAGCCATATGCAAATCAGTCTTGACCCTGTGCCCAATGGGAACAGTCCAGCCCAAACTGCCAGGCCAGGTCCTCATTGGACTGGAAACAAACATCCTAGGACCCGTTTCGGGCTTTCAGCCCCATCAGCTAGGATAGCTTGACTCCAGTGGCATGGAGAGCACGGGACCTATGTCTGGGCATACCCGTCCCACTCGGGGTGACAAATGCAAAAAGAACAATTGATGGACAGAATGCAGAACAATGTCATACATTCACCCCGGTACAGAGATCTGGGTCTAAATCCATCGTTATTTTGCTCACCATGCCATTCCAGTTTGGACCCAGCCATATGCAAATCAGTCTTGACCTTTCACCCAATGGGAACAGTCCAGCCTGAACTGCCAGGCCAGGTCCTCCCTGGACTGGAAACAAGTATCCTAGGACCGGTTTCGGACTTTCAGCCCTCATCAGCCAGGATAGCTTGACTCCAGTGGCATGGAGAACACGGGACCCACGTCTGGGCATACCTGTCCCATTTGGGGTGACAAATGCAAAAAGAACAATTGATGGACAGAATGCAGAACAATCTCATACATTCACCCCAGTACAGAGATCTGGGCCTAAATCCATTGTTTTGTTGCTCACCATTCCAGTTTGTACCCAGCCATATGCAAATCAGTCTTGAACCTGCGCCCAATGGGAACCGTCCAGCCCGAACTGCCAGGCCAGGTCCTCCCTGGACTGGAAACAAGCATCCTAGGACCGGTTTTGGGCTTTCAGTCCTCATCAGCCAGGATAGCTTGACTCCAGTGGCATGGAGAGCATGGGACCCACGTCTGAGCATACCCGTCCCACTCGGGGTGACAAATGCAAAAAGAACAACTGATGGACAGAATGCAGAACAATGTCATACATTCACCCCAGTACAGAGATCTGGGCCTAAATCCATCGTTTTTTTGCTCACCATGCCATTCCAGTTTGGACCCAGGCATATGCAAATCAGTCTTGACCCTGCACCCAATGGGAACAGTCCAGCCCGAACTGCCAGGGCAGGTCCTCCCTGGACTGGAAACAAGCATCCTAGGATCGGTTTCGGGGTTTCAACCTCATCAGCCAAGATAGCTTGACTCCAGTGGCTTGGAGAAAATGGGACCCACGTCTGGGTATACCCGTCCCACTCGGGTGACAAATGAAAAAAGAACAATTGATGGACAGAATGCAGAACAATGTCGTACATTCACCCCAGTACAGAAATCTGGGCCTAAATTCATCGTATTTTTCCTCACCATGCCATTCCAGTTTGGACCCAGCCATATGCAAATCAGTCTGGACCCTGCACCCAATGGGAACAGTCCAGCCCAGCCCGAACTGCCAGGCCAGGTCCTCATTGGACTGGAAACAAACATCCTAGGACCCGTTTCGGGCTTTCAGCCCCATCAGCTAGGATAGCTTGACTCCAGTGGCATGGAGAGCACGGGACCTATGTCTGGGCATACCCGTCCCACTCGGGGTGACAAATGCAAAAAGAACAATTGATGGACAGAATGCAGAACAATGTCATACATTCACCCCGGTACAGAGATCTGGGTCTAAATCCATCGTTATTTTGCTCACCATGCCATTCCAGTTTGGACCCAGCCATATGCAAATCAGTCTTGACCTTTCACCCAATGGGAACAGTCCAGCCTGAACTGCCAGGCCAGGTCCTCCCTGGACTGGAAACAAGTATCCTAGGACCGGTTTCGGACTTTCAGCCCTCATCAGCCAGGATAGCTTGACTCCCTTGGCATGGAGAACACGGGACCCACGTCTGGGCATACCTGTCCCATTTGGGGTGACAAATGCAAAAAGAACAATTGATGGACAGAATGCAGAACAATCTCATACATTCACCCCAGTACAGAGATCTGGGCCTAAATCCATTGTTTTGTTGCTCACCATTCCAGTTTGTACCCAGCCATATGCAAATCAGTCTTGACCCTGCGCCCAATGGGAACAGTCCAGCCCGAACTGCCAGGCCAGGTCCTCCCTGGACTGGAAACAAGCATCCTAGGACCGGTTTCGGGCTTTCAGTCCTCATCAGCCAGGATAGCTTGACTCCAGTGGCATGGAGAGCATGGGACCCACGTCTGAGCATACCCGTCCCACTCGGGGTGACACATGCAAAAAGAACTACTGATGGACAGAATGCAGAACAATGTCATACATTCACCCCAGTACAGAGATCTGGGCCTAAATCCATCGTTTGTTTTGCTCACCATGCCATTCCAGTTTGGACCCAGCCATATGCAAATCAGTCTTGACCCTGCACCCAATGGGAACTGTCGAGCCCGAACTGCCAGGCCAGGTCCTCCCTGGACTGGAAACAAGCATCCTAGGACCGGATTCGGGCTTTCAGCTCTCATCAGCCAGGATAGCTTGACTCCAGTGGCATGGAGAGCACGGGACCCACGTCTGGGCATACCCGTCCCACTTGGGGTGACAAATGCAAAAAGAACTATTGATGGACAGAATGCAGAACAATGTCATACATTCACCCCAGTACAGAGATCTGGGCCTAAATCCATCGTTTTTTGCTCACCATGCCATTCCAGTTTGGACCCAGGCATATGCAAATCAGTCTTGACCCTGCACCCAATGGGAACAGTCCAGCCCGAACTGCCAGGGCAGGTCCTCCCTGGACTGGAAACAAGCATCCTAGGATCGGTTTCGGGGTTTCAACCTCATCAGCCAAGATAGCTTGACTCCAGTGGCTTGGAGAAAATGGGACCCACGTCTGGGTATACCCGTCCCACTCGGGTGACAAATGAAAAAGAACAATTGATGGACAGAATGCAGAACAATGTCGTACATTCACCCCAGTACAGAGATCTGGGCCTAAATTCATCGTATTTTTCCTCACCATGCCATTCCAGTTTGGACCCAGCCATATGCAAATCAGTCTTGACCCTGCACCCAATGGGAACAGTCCAGCCCAGCCCGAACTGCCAGGCCAGGTCCTCATTGGACTGGAAACAAACATCCTAGGACCCGTTTCGGGCTTTCAGCCCCATCAGCTAGGATAGCTTGACTCCAGTGGCATGGAGAGCACGGGACCTATGTCTGGGCATACCCGTCCCACTCGGGGTGACAAATGCAAAAAGAACAATTGATGGACAGAATGCAGAACAATCTCATACATTCACCCCAGTACAGAGATCTGGGCCTAAATCCATTGTTTTGTTGCTCACCATTCCAGTTTGTACCCAGCCATATGCAAATCAGTCTTGACCCTGCGCCCAATGGGAACAGTCCAGCCCGAACTGCCAGGCCAGGTCCTCCCTGGACTGGAAACAAGCATCCTAGGACCGGTTTTGGGCTTTCAGTCCTCATCAGCCAGGATAGCTTGACTCCAGTGGCATGGAGAGCATGGGACCCACGTCTGAGCATACCCGTCCCACTCGGGGTGACAAATGCAAAAAGAACAACTGATGGACAGAATGCAGAACAATGTCATACATTCACCCCAGTACAGAGATCTGGGCCTAAATCCATCGTTTTTTTGCTCACCATGCCATTCCAGTTTGGACCCAGGCATATGCAAATCAGTCTTGACCCTGCACCCAATGGGAACAGTCCAGCCCGAACTGCCAGGGCAGGTCCTCCCTGGACTGGAAACAAGCATCCTAGGTTCGGTTTCGGGGTTTCAACCTCATCAGCCAAGATAGCTTGACTCCAGTGGCTTGGAGAAAATGGGACCCACGTCTGGGTATACCCGTCCCACTCGGGTGACAAATGAAAAAAGAACAATTGATGGACAGAATGCAGAACAATGTCGTACATTCACCCCAGTACAGAGATCTGGGCCTAAATTCATCGTATTTTTCCTCACCATGCCATTCCAGTTTGGACCCAGCCATATGCAAATCATTCTTGACCCTGCACCCAATGGGAACAGTCCAGCCCAACCCGAACTGCCAGGCCAGGTCCTCATTGGACTGGAAACAAACATCCTAGGACCCGTTTCGGGCTTTCAGCCCCATCAGCTAGGATAGCTTGACTCCAGTGGCATGGAGAGCACAGGACCTATGTCTGGGCATACCCGTCCCACTCGGGGTGACAAATGCAAAAAGAACAATTGATGGACAGAATGCAGAACAATGTCATACATTCACCCCGGTACAGAGATCTGGGTCTAAATCCATCGTTATTTTGCTCACCATGCCATTCCAGTTTGGACCCAGCCATATGCAAATCAGTCTTGACCTTTCACCCAATGGGAACAGTCCAGCCTGAACTGCCAGGCCAGGTCCTCCCTGGACTGGAAACAAGTATCCTAGGACCGGTTTCGGACTTTCAGCCCTCATCAGCCAGGATAGCTTGACTCCAGTGGCATGGAGAACACGGGACCCACGTCTGGGCATACCTGTCCCATTTGGGGTGACAAATGCAAAAAGAACAATTGATGGACAGAATGCAGAACAATCTCATACATTCACCCCAGTACAGAGATCTGGGCCTAAATCCATTGTTTTGTTGCTCACCATTCCAGTTTGTACCCAGCCATATGCAAATCAGTCTTGACCCTGCGCCCAATGGGAACAGTCCAGCCCGAACTGTCAGGCCAGGTCCTCCCTGGACTGGAAACAAGCATCCTAGGACCGGTTTCGGGCTTTCAGTCCTCATCAGCCAGGATAGCTTGACTCCAGTGGCATGGAGAGCATGGGACCCACGTCTGAGCATACCCGTCCCACTCGGGGTGACAAATGCAAAAAGAACAACTGATGGACAGAATGCAGAACAATGTCATACATTCACCCCAGTACAGAGATCTGGGCCTAAATCCATCGTTTGTTTTGCTCACCATGCCATTCCAGTTTGGACCCAGCCATATGCAAATCAGTCTTGACCCTGCGCCCAATAGGAACAGTCCAGCCCTAACTGCCAGGCCAGGTCCTCCCTGGACTGGAAACAAGCATCCTAGGACCGGTTTCGGGCTTTCAGCCCTCATCAGCCAGGATAGCTTGACTCCAGTGGCATGGAGAGCACGGGACCCATGTCTGGGCATACCCGTCCCACTCGGGGTGACAAATGCAAAAAGAACAATTGATGGACAGAATGCAAAACAATGTCATACATTCACCCCAGTACAGAGATCTGGGCCTAAATCCATTGTTTTTTTGCTCACCATGCCATTCCAGTTTAAACCCAGCCATATGCAAATCAGTCTTGACCCTGCGCCCAATGGGAACAGTCCAGCCTGAACTGCCAGGCCAGTTCCTCCCAGGACTGGAAACAAGCATCCTAGGACCGGTTTCGGGCTTTCAGCTCTCATCAGCCAGGATAGCTTGACTCCAGTGGAATGGAGAGCACGGGACTCATGTCTGGGCATACCCGTCCCACTTGGGGTGACAAATGCAAAAAGAACAATTGATGGACAGAATGCAGAACAATGTCATACATTCACCCCAGTACAGAGATCTGGGCCTAAATCCATCGGTTTTTTGCTAACCAAGTCATTCCAGTTTGGACCCAGCCATATGCAAATCAGTCTTGACCCTGCGCCCAATGGGAACAGTCCAGCCCGAACTGCCAGGCCAGGTCCTCCCTGGACTGGAAACAAGCATCCTAGGACCGATTTCGGGCTTTCTGCCCTTATCAGCCAGGATAGCTTGACTCCAGTGGCATGGAGAGCACGGGACCCACGTCTGGGCATACCCGTCCCAATTGGGGTGACAAATGCAAAAAGAACAATTGATGGACAGAATGCAGAACAATGTCATACATTCACCCCAGTACAGAGATCTGGGCCTAAATCCATCGGTTTTTTGCTCACCATGTCATTCTAGTTTGGACCCAGCCATATGCAAATCAGTCTTGACCCTGCACCCAATGGGAACAGTCCAGCCCGAACTGCCAGGCCAGGTCCTTCCTGGACTGGAAACAAGCATCCTAGGACCGATTTCGGGCTTTCTGCCCTCATCAGCCAGGATAGCTTGACTCCAGTGGCATGGAGAGCACGGGACCCACGTCTGGGCATACCCGTGCCACTCGGGGTGACAAATGCAAAAAGAACAATTGATGGACAGAATGCAGAACAATGTCATGTATTCATCCCAGTACAGAGATCTGGGCCTTAATCCATATTTTTTTTGCTCACCATGCCATTCCTGTTTGGAGCCAGCCATATGCAAATCAGTCTTGACCCTGCGCCCAATGGGAACTGTCGAGCCCGAACTGCCAGGCCAGGTCCTCCGTGGACTGGAAACAAGCATCCTAGGACCGGTTTCGGGCTTTCAGCCCTCATCAGCTAGGATAGCTTGACTCCAGTGGCATGGAGAGCACGGGACCTATGTCTGGGCATACCCGTGCCACTCGGGGTGACAAATGCAAAAAGAACATATGATGGACAGAATGAAGAATAATGTTATACATTCACCCCAGTACAGAGATCTGGGCCTAAATCCATTGTTTTTTGCTCACCATGCCATTCCAGTTTGGAGCAGCCATTTGCAAATTAGTCTTGACCCTGCGTCCTATGGGAACAGTCCAGCCCGAACTGCCAGGCCAGGTCCTCCCTGGATTGGAAACAAGCATCCTAGGACCTGTTTCAGGCTTTCAGCCCTCATCAGCCAGGACAGCTTGACTCCAGTGGCATGGAGAGCACGGGACCCACGTCTGGGCATACCCCGTCCCACTCGGGGTGACATATGCAAAAAGAACAATTGATGGACAGAATGCAGAACAATGTCATACATTCACCCCAGTACAGAGATCTGGGTCTAAATCCATAGTTATTTTGCTCACCATGCCATTCCAGTTTGGACCCAGCCATATGCCAATCAGTCTTGACCCTGCGCCCATTGGGAACAGTCCAGCCCGAACTGCCAGGCCGGGTCCTCCCTGGACTGGAAACAAGCATCCTAGGACCGTTTTCGGGCTTTCTGCCCTCTTCAGCCAGGATAGCTTGACTCCAGTGGCATGGAGAGCACGGGACCCACGTCTACGCATACCCGTCCCAATCAGGATGACAAATGCAAAAAGAACAATTGATGGACAGAATGCAGAACAATGTCATACCTTCACCCCAGTACAGAGATCTGGGCCTAAATCCATTGTTTTTTTGCTCACCATGCCATTCCAGTTTGGACCCAGCCATATGCAAATCAGTCTTGACCCTGCGCTCAATGGGAACAGTCCAGCCCGAACTGCCAGGTCAGGTCCTCCCTGGACTGGAAACAAGCATCCTAGGACCGGTTTCGGGCTTTCAGCCCTCATCAGCCAGGATAGCTTGACTCCAGTGGCATGGAGAGCACGGGACCCACGTCTGGGCATACCCGTCCCAATTGGGGTGACAAATGCAAAAAGAACAATTGATGGACAGAATGCAGAACAATGTCATACATTCACCCCAGTACAGAGATCTGGGCCTAAATCCATCGGTTTTTTGCTCACCATGTCATTCCAGTTTGGACCCAGCCATATTCAAATCAGTCTTGACCCTGCGCCCAATGGGAACAGTCCAGCCCGAACTGCCAGGCCAGGTCCTCCCTGGACTGGAAACAAGCATCCTAGGACCGATTTCGGGCTTTCTGCCCTCATCAGCCAGGATAGCTTGACTCCAGTGGCATGGAGAGCACGGGACCCACGTCTGGGCATACCCGTCCCAATTGGGGTGACAAATGCAAAAAGAACAATTGATGGACAGAATGCAGAACAATGTCATACATTCACCCCAGTACAGAGATCTGGGCCTAAATCCATCGTTTTTTTGCTCACCATGTCATTCCAGTTTGGACCCAGCCATATGCAAATCAGTCTTGACCCTGCGCCCAATGGGAACAGTCCAGCCCGAACTGCCAGGCCAGGTCCTCCCTGGACTGGAAACAAGCATCCTAGGACCGATTTCGGGCTTTCACCCCTCATCAGCCAGGATCGCTTGACTCCAGTGGTATGGAGAGCAGGGGACACACGTCTGGGCATACCCGTCCCACTCGGGGTGACAAATGCAAAAAGAACAATTGATGGAAAGAATGCAGAACAATGTCATACCTTCACCCCAGTACAGAGATCTGGGCCTAAATCCATCGTTTTTTTGCTCACCATGCCATTCGAGTTTGGACCCAGCCATATGCAAATCAGTCTTGACCCTGTACAGAGATCTGGGCCTAAATCCATCGGTTTCTTTTTTTCTCATCATGCCATTCCAGTTTGGACCCAGCCATATGCAAATCAGGCTTGGCCCTGCGCCCAATGGAAACAGTCTAGCCCGAACTGCCAGGCCAGGTCCTCCCTGGACTGGAAACAAGCATCCTAGGACCGGTTTCGGGCTTTCAGCCCTCATCAGCCAGGATAGCTTGACTCCAGTGGCATGGAGAGCACGGGACCCACGTCTGGGCATACCCGTCCCACTCGGGGTGACAAATGCAAAAAGAACAATTGATGGACAGAATGCAGAACAATGTCATACATTCACCCTAGTACAGAGATCTTGGCCTAAATTCATCGTATTTTTCCTCACCATGCCATTCTAGTTTGGAGCAGCCATTTGCAAATTAGTCTTGACCCTGCGTCCTATGGGAACAGTCCAGCCCGAACTGCCAGGCCAGGTCCTCCCTGGACTGGAAACAAGCATCCTAGGACCTGTTTCAGGCTTTCAGCCCTCATCAGCCAGGACAGCTTGACTCCAGTGGCATGGAGAGCACGGGACCCACGTCTAGGCATACCCCGTCCCACTCGGGGTGACAAATGCAAAAAGAACAATTGATGGACAGAATGCAGAACAATGTCATACATTCACCCCAGTACAGAGATCTGGCCCTAAATCCATCGTTTTTTTTCTCACCATGCCATTCCAGTTTGGACCCAGCCATATGCAAATTAGTCTTGACCCTGCGCCCAATGGGAACAGTCCAGCCCGAACTGCCAGTCCAGGACCTCCCTGGACTGGAAAGAAGCATCCTAGGACCCGTTTCGGGCTTTCTGCCCTCTTCAGCCAGGATAGCTTGACTCCTGTGGCATGGAGAGCACGGGACCCACGTCTAGTCATACCCGTCCCACTCAGGATGACAAATGAAAAAAGAACAATTGATGGACAGAATGCAGAACAATGTCATACCTTCACCCCAGTACAGAGATCTGGGCCTAAATCCATTGTTTTTTTGCTCACCATGCCATTCTAGTTTGGACGCAGCCATATGCAAATCAGTCTTGACCCTGCGCTCAATGGGAACATTCCAGCCCGAACTGCCAGGCCAGGTCCTCCCTGGACTGGAAACAAGCATCCTAGGACCGGTTTCGGGCTTTCAGCCCTCATCAGCCAGGATAGCTTGACTCCAGTGGCATGGAGAGCACGGGACCCACGTCTGGGCATACCCGTCCCAATTGGGGTGACAAATGCAAAAAGAACAATTGATGGACAGAATGCAGAACAATGTCATACATTCACCCCAGTACAGAGATCTGGGCCTAAATCCATTGGTTTTTTGCTCACCATGTAATTCCAGGTTGGACCCAGCCATATGCAAATCAGTCTTGACCCTGCGCCCAATGGGAACAGTCCAGCCCGAACTGCCAGGCCAGGTCCTCCCTGGACTGGAAACAAGCATCCTAGGACCGATTTCGGGCTTTCTGCCCTCATCAACCAGGATAGCTTGACTCCAGTGGCATGGAGAGCACGGGACCCACGTCTGGGCATACCCGGCCCATTCGGGGTGACAGATACAAAAAGAACAATTGATGGACAGAATGCAGAACAATGTCATACATTAACCCCAATACAGAGATCTGGGCCTAAATCCATAGTTTTTTTGCTCACCATACCATTCCAGTTTGGACCCAGCCATATGCAAATCAGTCTTGACCCTTTGCCCAATGGGAACAGTCCAGCCCGAACTGCCAGGCCAGGTCCTCCCTGGACTGGAAACAAGCATCCTAGGACCGGTTTCGGGCTTTCAGCCCTCATCAGCCAGGATCGCTTGACTCCAGTGGTATGGAGAGCACAGGACCCATGTCTGGGCATACCCGTCCCACTCGGGGTGACAAATGCAAAAAGAACAATTGATGGAAAGAATGCAGAACAATGTCATACCTTCACCCCAGTACAGAGATCTGGGCCTAAATCCATCGTTTTTTGCTCACCATGCCATTCGAGTTTGGACCCAGCCATATGCAAATCAGTCTTGACCCTGTACAGAGATCTGGGCCTAAATCCATCGGTTTCTTTTTTTCTCATCATGCCATTCCAGTTTGGACCCAGCCATATGCAAATCAGGCTTGGCCCTGCGCCCAATGGAAACAGTCTAGCCCGAACTGCCAGGCCAGGTCCTCCATGGACTGGAAACAAGCATCCTAGGACCGGTTTCTGGCTTTCAGCCCTCATCAGCCAGGATAGCTTGACTCCAGTGCGATGGAGAGCACGGGACCCACGTCTGGGCATACCCGTCCCACTCGGGGTGACAAATGCATAAAGAACAATTGATGGACAGAATGCAGAACAATGTCATACCTTCACCCCAGTACAGAGATCGGGCCTAAATCCATCGATTTTTTGCTCACCATGCCATTCCAGTTTGGACCCAGCCATATACAAATCAGTCTTGACCCTGCACCCAATGGGAACAGTCCAGCCTGAACTGCCAGGCCAGGTCATCCCTGGACTGGAAACAAGCATCCTAGGACCGGTTTCGGGCTTTCAGCCCTCATCAGCCAGGATAGCTTGACTCCAGTGGCATGGAGAGCATGGGACCCACGTCTGGGCATACCCCGTCCCACTCGGGGTGACAAATGCAAAAAGAACAATTGATGGACAGAATGCAGAACAATGTCATACCTTCACCCCAGTATAGAGATCTGGGTCTAAATCCATTGTTTTTTTGCTCACCATGCCATTCCAGTTTGGACCCAGCCATATGCCAATCAGTCTTGACCCTGCGCCCATTGGGAACAGTCCAGCCCGAACTGCCAGGCCGGGTCCTCCCTGGACTGGAAACATGCATCCTAGGACCCATTTCGGGCTTTCAGCCCTCATCAGCCAGGATAGCTTGACTCCAGTGGCAGGGAGAGCACGGGACCCACGTCTGGGCATACCCGTCCCACTCGAGGTGACAAATGCAAAAAGAACATTTGATGGACAGAATGCAGAACAATGTCATACATTCACCCCAGTACAGAGATCTGGGCCTAAATCCATCGGTTTTTTGCTCACCATGTCATTCTAGTTTGGACCCAGCCATATGCAAATCAGTCTTGACCCTGCACCCAATGGGAACAGTCCAGCCCGAACTGCCAGGCCAGGTCCTTCCTGGACTGGAAACAAGCATCCTAGGACCGATTTCGGGCTTTCTGCCCTCATCAGCCAGGATAGCTTAACTCCAGTGTCATGGAGAGCACGGGACCCACGTCTGGGCATACCCGTCCCACTCGGGGTGACAAATGCAAAAAGAACAATTGATGGACAGATTGTAGAACAATGTCATGTATTCATCCCAGTACAGAGATCTGGGCCTTAATCCATATTTTTTTTGCTCACCATGCCATTCCTGTTTGGAGCCAGCCATATGCAAATCAGTCTTGACCCTGCGCCCAATGGGAACTGTCGAGCCCGAACTGCCAGGCCAGGTCCTCCCTGGACTGGAAACAAGCATCCTAGGACCGGTTTCGGGCTTTCAGCCCTCATCAGCTAGGATAGCTTGACTCCAGTGGCATGGAGAGCACGGGACCTATGTCTGGGCATACCCGTGCCACTCGGGGTGACAAATGCAAAAAGAACAATTGATGGACAGAATGAAGAACAATGTCATACATTCACCCCAGTACAGAGATCTGGGCCTAAATCCATTGTTTTTTGCTCACCATGCCATTCCAGTTTGGAGCAGCCATTTGCAAATTAGTCTTGACCCTGCGTCCTATGGGAACAGTCCATCCCGAACTGCCAGGCCAGGTCCTCCCTGGACTGGAAACAAGCATCCTAGGACCTGTTTCAGGCTTTCAGCCCTCATCAGCCAGGAGAGCTTTACTCCAGTGGCATGGAGAGCACGTGACCCACGTCTGGGCATACCCCGTCCCACTCGGGGTGACAAATGCAAAAAGAACAATTGATGGACAGAATGCAGAACAATGTCATACATTCACCCCAGTACAGAGATCTGAGTCTAAATCCATCGTTATTTTGCTCACCATGCCATTCCAGTTTGGACCCAGCCATATGCAAATCAGTCTTGACCCTGCACCCAATGGGAACAGTCCAGCCCGAACTGCCAGGCCAGGACCTCCCTGGACTGGAAACAAGCATCCAAGGACCGGTTTTGGGCTTTCAGCCCTCATCAGCCAGGATAGCTTGACTCCAGTGGCATGGAGAGCACGGGACCCATGTTTGGGCATACCTGTTCCACTTGGGGTGACAAATGCAAAAAGAACAATTTATGGACAGAATGCAGAACAATGTCATACATTCACCCCAGTACAGAGATCTGGGCCTAAATTCATCGTATTTTTCCTCACCATGCCATTCCAGTTTGGACCCAGCCATATGCCAATCAGTCTTGACCCTGCGCCCATTGGGAACAGTCCAGCCCGAACTGCCAGGCCGGGTCCTCCCTGGACTGGAAACAAGCATCCTAGGACCTGTTTCGGGCTTTCAGCCCTCATCAGCCAGGATAGCTTGACTCCAGTGGCATGGAGAGCACGGGACCCACGTCTGGGCATACCCGTCCCACTCGAGGTGACAAATGCAAAAAGAACATTTGATGGACAGAATGCAGAACAATGTCATACATTCACCCCAGTACAGAGATCTGGGCCTAAATCCATCGGTTTTTTGCTCACCATGTCATTCTAGTTTGGACCCAGCCATATGCAAATCAGTCTTGACCCTGCACCCAATGGGAACAGTCCAGCCCGAACTGCCAGGCCAGGTCCTTCCTGGACTGGAAAGAAGCATCCTAGGACCGATTTCGGGCTTTCTGCCCTCATCAGCCAGGATAGCTTAACTCCAGTGGCATGGAGAGCACGGGACCCACGTCTGGGCATACCCGTCCCACTCGGGGTGACAAATGCAAAAAGAACATTTGATGGACAGAATGCAGAACAATGTCATGTATTCATCCCAGTACAGAGATCTGGGCCTTAATCCATATTTTTTTTGCTCACCATGCCATTCCTGTTTGGAGCCAGCCATATGCAAATCAGTCTTGACCCTGCGCCCAATGGGAACTGTCGAGCCCGAACTGCCAGGCCAGGTCCTCCCTGGACTGGAAACAAGCATCCTAGGACCGGTTTCTGGCTTTCAGCCCTCATCAGCTAGGATAGCTTGACTCCAGTGGCATGGGGAGCACGGGACCTATGTCTGGGCATACCCGTGCCACTCGGGGTGACAAATGCAAAAAGAACAATTGATGGACAGAATGAAGAACAATGTCATACATTCACCCCAGTACAGAGATCTGGGCCTAAATCCATTGTTTTTTGCTCACCATGCCATTCCAGTTTGGAGCAGCCATTTGCAAATTAGTCTTGACCCTGCGTCCTATGGGAACAGTCCAGCCCGAACTGCCAGGCCAGGTCCTCCCTGGACTGGAAACAAGCATCCTAGGACTTGTTTCAGGCTTTCAGCCCTCATCAGCCAGGACAGCTTGACTCCAGTGGCATGGAGAGCACAGGACCCACGTCTGGGCATACCCTGTCCCACTCGGGGTGACAAATGCAAAAAGAACAATTGATGGACTGGATGCAGAACAATGTCATACATTCACCCCAGTACAGAGATCTGGGTCTAAATCCATCGTTATTTTGCTCACCATGCCATTCCAGTTTGGACCCCGCCATATGCAAATCAGTCTTGACCCTGCACCCAATGGGAACAGTCAAGCCCGAACTGCCAGGCCAGGTCCTCCCTGGACTGGAAACAAGCATCCTAGGACCGGTTTCGTGCTTTCAGCCCTCATCAGCCAGGATATGCTTGACTCCAGTGGCCTGGAGAGCACGGGACCCATGTTTGGGCATACCTGTTCCACT
>CAWUFW010027370.1:0-27247 GCA_963921515.1 Calotriton arnoldi | reverse complement strand
ACCCAGGGGGGCAGGATGCCCACCACTACTACCACCCTTAGCCAGGGGGCAGGATGCCCACCACTACTACCACCCTTAGCCAGGGGGCAGGATGCCTACCACTACTACCACCCTCACCCACGGGGGGCAGGATGCCTACCACTACTACCACCCTCACCCAGGGGGGGCAGGATGCCCACCACTACTACCACCCTTAGCCAGGGGGGCAGGATGCCCACCACTACTACCACCCTCACCCAGGGGGGCAGGATGCCCACCACTACTACCACCCTTAGCCAGGGGGGCAGGATGCCCACCACTACTACCACCCTCACCCAGGGGGGCAGGATGCCCACCACTACTACCACCCTTAGCCAGGGGGCAGGATGCCTACCACTACTACCACCCTTAGCCAGGGGGCAGGATGCCCACCACTACTACCACCCTCACCCAGGGGGCAGGATGCCCACCACTACTACCACCCTTAGCCAGGGGGGCAGGATGCCCACCACTACTACCACCCTCACCCAGGGGGGCAGGATGCCCACCACTACTACCACCCTTAGCCAGGGGGCAGGATGCCTACCACTACTACCACCCTTAGCCAGGGGGCAGGATGCCCACCACTACTACCACCCTCACCCAGGGGGCAGGATGCCCACCACTACTACCACCCTTAGCCAGGGGGCAGGATGCCCACCACTACTACCACCCTCACCCAGGGGGGCAGGATGCCCACCACTACTACCACCCTTAGCCAGGGGGCAGGATGCCTACCACTACTACCACCCTCACCCAGGGGGCAGGATGCCCACCACTACTACCACCCTTAGCCAGGGGGGCAGGATGCCTACCACTACTACCACCCTCACCCACGGGGGGCAGGATGCCTACCACTACTACCACCCTCACCCAGGGGGGCAGGATGCCCACCACTACTACCACCCTTAGCCAGGGGGCAGGATGCCCACCACTACTACCACCCTCACCCAGGGGGGCAGGATGCCTACCACTACTACCACCCTCACCCAGGGGGGCAGGATGCCCACCACTACTACCACCCTTAGCCAGGGGGCAGGATGCCCACCACTACTACCACCCTCACCCAGGGGGCAGGATGCCCACCACTACTACCACCCTTAGCCAGGGGGCTGGATGCCTACCACTACTACCACCCTTAGCCAGGGGGCAGGATGCCTACCACTACTACCACCTTCACCCAGGGGGGCAGGATGCCCACCACTACTACCACCCTTAGCCAGGGGGCAGGAAGCCTACCACTACTACCACCCTTAGCCAGGGGGCTGGATGCCTACCACTACTACCACCCCCACTCATAGGATGGACAATGCATGACACAACAAGCACTCCACAACCTAGGGAATGCAAGATTAAGACATCCCCCCACCACCATGACAAGCGTGTGAGCAGGCTGTGTCAAATGCCTACAACACCGAACATGACTTTGAACATACAATGTGACCCCCTAGCACATGTGCCACACATATATGTGTGTGGCACCCACAATGCAAGCAGCCCATGACCATTGTGGCAATGGGGCCTAAACCCCCATCATCACAGTGACCAAAAGGCAAGTGTGGGGTCCATAGCTGAAGCACATTTTGACCATTGTGGCAATGGGGTCTAAACCCCATCATCACAGTGACCAAAAGGCAAGTGTGGGGTCCATAGCTGAAGCACATTTTGACCATTGTGGCAATGGGGTCTAAACCCCCATCATCACAGTGACCAAAAGGTAAGTGTGGGGTCCATAGCTGAAGCACATTTTGACCATTGTGGCAATGGGGTCTACACCCTCATCATCACAGTGACCAAAAGGTAATTGTTGACAAAGAAAGAGCTGCAACTGCCAAACTGCATGGATCATTCCTGGTCACAGAACCAAAAACTCATCTGTGGCAAAGTAGTGTATGTGTCCCATTGCAACATAAATTGGGGGAGCCAAATACTGCAGTGCAAATGAAACATTCCTTTGGCCATGTGCAGACAAACAACACCCATGGGGGCTGAGACCGTCAACAGTCATCAATGACACAATGACAGAAGTGACCATCAGAATGCAGAACCACATATTTGCACCAATGGGCACACAAATGCAGATACCCTGTGGAGACAGCAGATGTGAGGTGAACAGATACCATAGCATGGCAGCAATGGGACACACAAACCATGATCACTGTGCTGACCGATGACCTAGGAGTCCCAGGGACAGCAGGGGAAACACACCAAACAACATACAGCCAATGGCACACCCAAGATATGCCAATGCAGTGGTGCAGATGCACAAACACAAACAGGCAGACCAACACTGTCATCATACACAGCAGGTGAGGGGTGGGGGTGCCAGTGTCCCCAGGCAACAACACAACACATGAGGAGAGCTGAATACCAATCATACAGAAGTGCATACACTGCCACACTAAGGTAACTCATGGATCCAAATCCCCTATGTGGGCAAGCAGGCATTGACAGGTGAGAGGGAGCACAAAACACACATGTCACACAGGCACGTAGGAACAACAACTGACACAGCAAGTCACAGACACACCACAGCACCACCCCCAGGGCCCCCACAATGTGGTGACCCTGGGCTGAATAAAAATACCACTGTGATGACAAAGCTAAATGTCGTTCACACTGTGAACCACAGTCAGGTGTCCTGAGCAACTAACTACCATCACACCTACACAAGCACAAATCAATCAGCATGGCCAGTAAGCCAAGGCCAACATGGAGGCAGGGGACTAGCCGGGCAACAACTCTCATCTGCACACACTCAAGACCACACCCTCGACCTCCAACAATGTGCAGCAGTGAAGTACACATGCACTGGTGACATTGCACATGCACCCATGACTATTCCAGGGTGGTGGGTGGGAACCAAGGTGTAGAAACACATCACACATGGACACTCAACAAGACTCCTGAATGTCTGACACACTGCACACTACGCTGTACATGGACATGACGGCAATACCACACCGACCAATGGGATCCCAGCCACAGTCACACACCAATGAAGAAGCCAAGGTCACCCACAAAGAACACACATAGACAACAACCAACATTGCAGCCCGGACCCTAAGGAGTGCCAGCAGTCACACACACAACGTGTCACAATCACTGAAAGATAACACAAACTGGAAATCACATGACAGGGGCAAACAACAAGTGCCAAAGGGAAACCTGACTGTGACCCATCTGCGTCAGCACACAAACTCTGCCCTGACAGCAAACACACCTATGGGTGACACCCTGATGACCAGTAATGTGCCATGCACCCACATCACAGAGAACACAGGGAGAAGACTTTGGGGGAACATAGCTCAAGTCAGCAAGCATCACAAACAGGTACAACACTAGGGATCACAGCATGCGCAGATGAATGGAAGTGAACACACAGACATGCACATACAACACACACCTTGGGCGCAGGCAATGTCACACGTGTACACACTGCCATGAGGGGACTCCACTCCTGTGTGAGGAAAGCTGTGCCATATGTTGCCTCAGTAGGGCCCCATCATGTCAGCTGAGCACTTGGTCACACAATCAACAATTAGCACCAAATGAGGGCTCCCATCACATCAGCCTGGTCATGGATGTGCCAACGGAATCATCAGCACAGATCCAACACACTTGTATAGCAATGTTGCACTGACTACACGGATGAGTCCCTCCCCATTGATGCCCAAACCTGCATGTCCACTGGAGATGGCAACACGGTCAGGGAAGTAGACAAATGCAACGATGGCAGGCACAACAGATGTGCAGGGGTGGAAGCCACAGATATGAAATTGCCAATGTAAGTAGGAAACCCATTGCCAAATACTGAACACATGACACCCTCAGATGCTGCTATTGATGACATGGATACACCACATGATAGGACACATTCCCCCTGGACCACATGGGTTCCTGCACAGTAACACTTCATAATCATGAGACCAGATACCACCATCACTGCAGCAAGGGCATGGTTAGCTGCACCAACAACATGTACATCTGAAGCATGAGCACTAGAGAAAAGAAAGTTGCTTTATTCAGCATATGTGTTGTTTGATAACGACGTCCAGAAGAAATTAGAGCAAAGGCCAATGGCCAGTCCATTGTCAAAGTTCAAACAGGGTGACACTGGCAGATGTCACCCTACGCATGCCTGCACAATACCAGGGACAATCCACTAGGAGGGGCAACCGGGGGGCAGGCCAGGCACCGCAGGGACAGGATCAGGGGGAGTCAGGGAAGGGGTGGTGGGTGCTGGAGAGCCACTGACAACTGCAGTGGAGGTGTCTGACATGGTGTGTGCCGGCACAACTGGGGGCATGACACAGATGTCGTGGGTGCCGGCACAACTGCAGTGGACCCTGCAGATGGGGTGGACAGGTCCGCCACTGCAGTGCCCAAGTCAGACAGGGCGGTAGTGGACTCCACTGCAGTGCCTACCTCCAGGGGAGGAGAATGGGGAACAGGCAAGGTGGGTTGGACAGAGGGGGAGGACACCCTCACCACATCAGTGGCACAGACAAGCGCAGCGGGGGTGTGGTGCTGGGAGAGCAAGTGGCAGGGGGAGAAGGCCGGAGCATCTTGGGGATGGTATATCTGTGGGTGGGGGAACCTGGGGCAGGGTGTGGTGGGGGCACCTGTGCAGTGGGGGCCTGAGGGATGGAGGACGGAGACCTTGTGCCTGAGCTGCAGGGCGGTGGCGGGGTCTTGCTCTTAGCACTCCGGGGGGACTTGCGGGTGGGGGCCTCAGTCCGTCTGCGCCTGGGGGAGGGTGTCCGGGGGCGAGGGGCACTCTGCTCCGTGTGGGTGGGCTTCCTCTTCCCCCGGGATGCTGGAGCAGCTTCATCGGTGGGGAAGAGGCCGAGGTCACAGAGGAAGAGCTGCTGTGACTTTGGGGTTGCAGGTGAGGCAAGGGAGGGTGCTTTGGAGGGAGAGGGAACTGAGGACTGCGCAGTGCATGTGGATGCGTGTGTGTGTTCCAGGGCCCCATCCCCTGTGAGTCTGGCTTCAGTCCCCTGAATGTGCGTGCGTGTGCGTTTTGTCATTGGCGTGTGTGTCAGTGTGCTGGATGTGTGTGTGCTGGTGTGTGCCTGTGCCAGGGTGTGTGTGCCTGGGATGGGTAAGGTGCTGGGGAGTGTGGATGGAGCAGAGGCAGGAGGGGTGAGGGACCGTTTGAGGAGGGACACTGCTGCCGTCAGGGAGGAGTCCATGGACCTATTGCCCCTCTGTAGGTCAGACATGCCCGATGAGATGCCCTCCATGAACGACACCAGCTGAGTCAACAGCGCGGTGTGCGCATGGAGGACACTCAGCATGGCTGTCTGCCCTACATGGAGCTGGCGAAGGAGGTACACAGACTCCTCACTCAGGGCAGCAGGGGACACAGGGGCAGGGGGTGCGGTGCCTGGCCCAAAGGAGACACGCTCCCGGACATGGGAGCCTCCACGGACCTGGGGAATGGGAGCCGATGGGAGGGCGGTGGTGGTGCTGGTGGTGGCGGGGACAGCAACACTAGCTGGGGTGTGGTGGCTGCTGACACCCGCCTCCACAAGGGAGTCATCCTCCGAGTTGCTCTGGTCCTCAGCTGAGGTGGATGCTGCTGAGGACTCCTCGGTGTGGCTCCCCTCGCCCTCCGTGCCACTGGGTCCCTCCGACCACTCCTCGGCTGCTGACCCAGTCTGGCTCTCCGGCTCCTCCTGGTCCGTGGAGCTGTCCCCTTCCGTGGCCATGGATGTATCTGCAAACAATGGGGAAACAGACAGACATCAGTCACCTGCACATAATGCACACACCACTGTGAGCACAGCACATCACAGAGCAAGCCCTGGCATCATTAGTTGTACATTGCTAAAAGTGCACTAATTGAACAGGAGAAGTCAATTGTCAGTCTGATGCCAAGCATGGCACTCACATCCCACATGGCCTTGCACCCATCTGTCTGGTGTCTGTTGGATTGCAACACCCCAGTGTTGACACATGCACCAAGTACACAGTAGTTGGACAGTGCAGAGGACACGGTGTGGACACATCACAGCTCTTGCCACTGAGTCAGTACAGGTTTACGGATGTAAGGGATGCCCAGAGTCAAATAGGAAATGCATGTGATGCATACCAGCGACAGACACCATGATGCACCCATGTCCTGATAGCCAGCGCCACTATGGTGTGCATGTAGCACATGTCACTCCCCTGCAGGATCACCAATCAGTAGACACATGCCATGGCGGAGGCATGACTGCAAAGTCATACATCACTGTCTCAGTGATGTATGACTTTGCAGCCAGACAACAACACTCTGCACTGTGTCACAATAGTAGGTCATGGGGAATGCAAGTCCTGGAGCTGCACAAGTGCACATGTACATCCCCCCCACAACACATCCTCTTAACCCTCATCTGTCCAGGTCATACCTATTGGACATATGGGAGACCTGTGACACTACCCTCTGAACCTGAGCCCCTCACACTCTGCTGTGCATGGGGAACAGCTGCCTGAACTTCACATTTACATGCCCCAGTCTGCATGGGCAGCTGATCAGACACCTATGTGTCACACAAGTATCGTCTCCTATGGTCACATCTCCAGTGGCATGCTGAGCCCCTACCAAGAAACTCCACAGCAGTCCTGGCGACTAATCCACAGCACACTGACACAGAGGCAGACACCTGAGGGGTCAAATCACTGTGCACAATGTGTCCTCTGATACACGGGAGTGGGAGTACAGAGTGTATTGTATGGCCTGGAGTAGGCATGACTGTCCAGCCCCACATGAATGAGGGATGAGCCCTGGACTGTAGGCAGCTGGCTAAGTATGTGTGACACACGTCATATACATACTCCTGGGGCCCAAACATTGTTCCCACCCGCAGCATGGGTGTGTGCCAGGTACCCCAGCCACATGTGGTGGATCAGCTCAGCAATTGGACCACAGATCAAAGTAACACGCTGAATACATGTCAGAATACAGGCATTGTGTAAGCAATGGACCCACCCATGATGCCCACCACAGAGTCAGGGAAACAGATGCTGTCTCCCACCTTGAGTCAAGCAAACTGCAAGGACACAGTCCTAAGTGACAGAATTCCCTGCATGTAAGGGCCACACCTGGGTATCAGATGAGGAGTGGGCAGTGCACAATAGAGGGACATGGCTCCTGGACAACATGACTGCTGTACTGTGGCAGTTCAACCTGGCCCGAGGAGGGCACATAGCATGTTAGACAGAGTACACAGTGCAGTCTTTGACTCACCCCCTCCTTGCTGCTCTCTGGCCTTCAGCTGCCCATCCAGGTCTGGAAAGACCACCGCCAGGATCCTGAGCATGTGGGGGGTCAGGGTCCGTGTTCCGCCCCTCCTGCGAGGAGGCGACAGCTTCAGCTGGACCCGTGCAATCCTCCGGGTCCAGCCCCGAAGGTCCTGCCACCTCTTTTGGCAGTTGCGGATCCGGCGCTTGTAGACCCCCACGGACCGGACAGCCCGGACGATGTCCTTCCAGATCTCATGCTTCCGATGGGCAGAAGCCTGTCAGGATGACAAAGTGATAAGGCCATTACTACACATGCAACATATCCGTGCATGACACAGTTGCATATACATGTCGCAATCACAGGGGCACATGGTGTACCCAGGCAGTGCACGGCTGCCCATGGACAGTTTTCCAGAAGTCACTACATGGTATCATTGCATGGGGAGTAAAACCCTGTTCAGAAGCACTGTCACTGCACCATACCTGTCCAGTGCAAGTCACTACACACTATGGGGGTGACAACTACTCAGTGAGCCTGCTAGCCAGTGGTGTGCTGACTCTCAGCCTTGCTAGTCAGACAAAATGCACATTCAGAAAGGCAGTGCACAGAACACTCACCTGCTCCCCTGGTGTCCCATACAGCTTGCTGTACTGTGGAAGTAGGCTGTCCAGCAGGGCCTGGTTCTCTTCAAGGCTGAAGGCTGGGGCTCTCTCCACAGTACGTGCCATTGCAGGGTCCAGAGGGGCAGAGACAGCAGCAGTGCAGTGGCAGATGTCGTCCTGGAGCATGTAGTGCAGGCAAGTGGGCTCTCAGGGGAACAGCCAGCAATATATATGTGCTGGAGAGGCAGATACTGTCCCTTGTGTCCAAAGTGATAGGTCCAAGTCGTTTGCATCTTCTGAATCTGGCCAATCCATGGAATAGCAGCACCAAAACACGCCCACAGCATCCTTCAAAATTTCAACTTCATGACATACATGATTTTGCAACATTGTTGTGGGTGACCAACTGATTTTCCAGCAACCGACTCGTTCGAATATTCGAAAACGCGTCCGTTGCCAGGCAAGCCCATTGTCAATGGGTGCGCACCGATCGGTCCATTGAGGTACAACGCGCACAGGGGTACAACGCGTACCCGCACACATTGAAAGCAATGGGCCGGCCGGAGGCACCGATCGGTCCATTGCTGTTCAACGCGCACAGGGGTACAACGCGTACCCGCACACATTGAATGCAATGGGCCGGCCGGAGGCACCGATCGGTCCATTGCAGTACAACGCGCACAGGGGTACAACGCGTACCCGCACACATTGAATGCAATGGGCCGGCCGGAGGCACCGATCGGTCCATTGCAGTACAACGCGCACAGGGGTACAACGCGTACCCGCACACATTGAATGCAATGGGCCGGCCGGAGGCACCGATCGGTCCATTGCAGTACAACGCGCACAGGGGTACAACGCGTACCCGCACACATTGAATGCAATGGGCCGGCCGGAGGCACCGATCGGTCCATTGCAGTACAACGCGCACAGGGGTACAACGCGTACCCGCACACATTGAAAGCAATGGGCCGGCCGGAGGCACTGATCGGTCCATTGCAGTACAACGCGCACAGGGGTACAACGCGTACCCGCACACATTGAATGCAATGGGCCGGCCGGAGGCACCGATCGGTCCATTGCAGTACAACGCGCACAGGGGTACAACGCGTACCCGCACACATTGAAAGCAATGGGCCGGCCGGAGGCACCGATCGGTCCATTGCTGTTCAACGCGCACAGGGGTACAACGCGTACCCGACACATTGAATGCAATGGGCCGGCCGGAGGCACCGATCGGTCCATTGCAGTACAACGCGCACAGGGGTACAACGCGTGCACCGCGACACATTGAATGCAATGGGCCGGCCGGAGGCACCGATCGGTCCATTGCAGTACAACGCGCACAGGGGTACAACGCGTACCCGACACATTGAAAGCAATGGGCCGGCCGGAGACACCGATCGGTCCATTGCTGTTCAACACATCACTGTACATGTGACTGGCATATGTCAGCATGCCTGTCTCAGATGGACATATGCCAGCCACAGATAGCTCCCAGGGAGTGAGGGGCACACCTACATCACGACAGCCTGTCCAAACCTTATCATAAGGCATGTAAGGCTGCATTTCCTATTGTGTGTATGTTGGTGTACATGTTGTCCTGTGGGTGTCACCTGTGGGCAGCCACCCCCAGGCTGTGCACGTGTTAATGGGGACAGGATCCTGGGTGTTACGTGTACGTGACCACTGTGATGTGCAACTGTTCATATCTGTGCATGTGCCATGGTCACATTTCACAGTGGTGTTTGTGTATGTCATGTCACATACCCCGTGAGTCCCATGTGGGACGGTATGTTTGAGCCAGGGTGTCCCAGTGGCACAATAGTGATGGCCCTCCACAGTCTTTGTGCATGTAGTGTTTACAATGTCTCTGATTTCATGTGCACAATGGGAGACAGTCTCCACATCCACGTTGTGTGTGCATGGACTCTGATGTTGTGCGTGTGTGTCACAGACGTCCATGGCTCTCCTGCCATGGCAAGTGTGGCCACTACCTGTGGGGGTCATGTTTGTTTTGTTGTGGTGTACACATGATACTCCAGGTGATGCCAGTGTCCATGTGGCATTACAGGGTCCCTGGGAATGTGCCTGTCGTTGAGCTGTGGTGCCTGGGGCACATCTGTCCTCACATGTCACTGGGGGGGTGACTGTGACACAGCATCATGATATCCAATGGGCCAACCTGGGACAAATTGATGCCACCTGTAGGACCGTGTTGACAGATGTTGGCCATGTATGTACCATACATGTCGTTCCGGTACTGCACACTTCATGTAGTTGTGCCTCATGATGATGTATGTTGGGATCTTGAGTGTGTTCAATGCCACATATGTGGGGTGACTGACGATCTTGCTTACTTCTCCTCTGCACTGCAGGGCTCCTGCTGTCCATCGGCCATTCCCAGACCTGGCAACGATGGTGGAACGGGACAGCATCCGACGGTACCGCTTCACCAGGCAGCTGATTGAGGATTTTGCAGTGCAGTTGTCCCCACATTTGCAGCCTGGCCGGCCGTATCCTACAGCGCTGACCCCCAAGGTGAAGGTGATGGCAGCCCTACACTTCTTTGCCACCGGTACCTTCCAACATACTGTGGCGTCTGCTGGTGGGATGTCACAGACCATGTTCAGCCGTGTGCTCCGCGATTTCTTGGTGGCAATGTTGCTCTTCCTGAACCGGTACATCTATTTCCCTAGACTGCGACGACTCACTGACGTGAAGAGTGACTTTTATGCCCTGGGGAGGATGCCGCATGTCATTGGCTCCATTGATGGGACACATGTGGCTTTGGTACCACCACAGGCCCAGGAGCAGGCCTACAGGAACCGCAAGCACTACCACTCGGTCAATGCACTGGTGGTGTGTCTTGCAGACATGACCATCACACACGTGTGTGCCCGTTTCCCTGGTTCAGCACACGATGCCTTTGTGATGAGGAGTAGTCGCATCCCCAGGTTGATGGCACAGATGCAGAACCAGCGTGCCTGGCTTGTCGGTGTGTACTGACTTTGTGCCATTGTGTGTGATCTGATCTGTAGTATTCCGCCCACTTTTCCAAGTCAGCTGATGTGCACTTGTCTGTCCGTAGGTGACTCGGGATACCCCAACATGCCGTGGTTGCTGACACCCCTCAGGAACCCTGTGACACCTGCCCAGATGCGCTACAATGAGGCACATGGTCGGACCAGGAGAGTGATTGAGCGGACCTTTGGTCTCCTGAAGAGCCGCTTCCGCTGCCTGGACAAGACCGGAGGGTCCCTCCCATATGCCCCTGCGAAAGTGTGCAAGATTATCATCGTCTGCTGCATGCTCCACAACCTGGCAGTGCGGAAGGAGTTGCCTCTCATCCAGGATGACGATGACCAACATCCGCCACCTGTGGAGGATCCTGGCCTGGACCACGATGCCAGTGACGATGATGATGATGATGGTGATGGTGATGTCCGCACACAGCTCATCACCAACTTCTTTAGCTGAATGTGAGTATCCTGAGGTGTCATGTGAATGATGTGAGTTGGCATGATGTGTGGGTGGTGCTCTGGTGCTGTTGGAGTGTGTCCATGGGCTACTTGACAGGATGTGTGTTGCGATGTGTGGTGACAGGTGGGCTGTACTCCCCAACAGTGTTGACATGCTAACTTGGTTCTGGGTGGGTATCTTGTAACATGTATTGTGCATGAGTTTTGCTGTTCTGTCCTGTACTGCATTGCTTTTGACTGTGTGTCATTTCTGTCCTTCACAGGGTACTTTCAGATTCGTTTGGTCAACTGTGTCCACCGACGACGTGATTGCACATCCAGGCTGGTAGCTGTTGTGTCCCTACAGGTGATGTGCGCCACACCCATGGACTTCCTTCTGTCTACAGTTGTTGACTGTGTGCCCGCTACCAGGTGGGGTTACCTTGCATCTGTAGTGGTTACGGCATGTTGCTACTGTGTAATAAACCTGTGCTTCACTTAGTGATGTGCGTTGTCTGTGGTCACACATTTGACTGCCATTTGCTTACTGCACCTGTGGGCTACTTGACTACAACTGGGAATGGGTGTGGTGTCTGTGCATTGCACCGTCTTCCCTGGCAACATCAGTGTAGGCAATGAGTCAGATGGCCTAGGTGTGTATGTGTTGTGTAGCCCTGGTGGTGTGTCTCCCTCATATGTGTCACGTTGCCTGTACTCACATGCCTGTGTTGTCCTTGCTGTTGCAGTTCGCATACACAGTGTAATTTTGCTGTTCATCATCCCCATAACAGCACCCACGTTGGAATCACGACAGAGGCAAGTATGGTGTATTATTGTGTTTATTGTGATACATCTGTGATAATAGTGCATAGGATGGATTGTGCTGTACATGAATCTTGCAATCCCAAGTTCCTAGATGAATAGAAAGTCCAGGTAGACAGGATCCCCAGTATCGGGGCCACAGTTGTCTGACACATTGTTCCAACTTGTACTCCCCATGCAATGTGTGGGAGTAGTGTTGCCATCAACAGGGTGAACAGTCTGTGCACAAAGGCGAAAATCCAGAACAGGTTCAGGCTTCCTGGGAGTTGCGCTTGGCCATCAGCCTCTCACTTTCCCCTCCTCGGACGACCCCTCTTCTTGGGGGGCCCTCAAGTGCAGGCTGCTGCGGTGCAGGGGACTCTCCGCCAGAGTCCTCCTCCCTCCCTGTGGCAGTTGCAGTTTGTTCGGTACCAGATGTTGTTGGCACACAGGGAGGTGTGGACTGGTTGCTGTTCATCTGGCGGAGGCATTGTAAAATGTCCCTGTGCACCGCCGTCATCTCATGTAGTACATCCCACTTGGACTCCACGCGGGTCATGTGGGAGTCCACACGTGACATGTGGGAGTCCACACGTGACATGTGTGACTCCACGTGGGACATGTGGGAGTCCAAGCGGGCATGATGGGCAGCCTGCTGCTGTTTGATGTCTCTGAGGAGCCCCACTACCTGGCTGAGCTCTCCGGTGCTGGACTGGTACGCATCAGCTATGCGTACCAGTTGTGGGTCTTCATGCACACCAGCAACGTCTGCAAGCAGCGACCTCTGTCTCCCACCCCTCCCACCACCCCTGCTGACATGTGCAGTGTGTGCAGTTGCACGCACAGATAACCCTGGTCCACCTTGGGGGTTGGTGGTGGTGGTGGTGTCCATGGCCCCAGGTTGGTCCAGGGTCACTGCGCTGGTGTTGTTCCTTATTCTGTCCATGTCGGCAGGGATGGTATTCGTGGTGACAGTCGTTGGAGGGGTGGGTGCAGGGGTGCAGCTGGTGGACCTGCTGGTGCTGCAGCTGGTGGTCCTGCTGGTGCAGCATGTTGACTTGCACCGGATGTGCCAGGTTGTTCTTCATCGTCCGAGGAGGACAGAGGCTGTACGACGCCAGTGAGCTCGGCATCCTCTTGAGCCTGGGACTGGGACTCCTCAGCGTCTGCTGCTGTGTCCCTATCATCACCTGTTTTTGGGAGACACAAACAATGTATGTCATGTTTCTGCAGGCATCAGTGGTTGACACACCTGACAGTTGTGACTGTGCCTCGGGGTGCGGGCCTGTACATTGTATTGTCCTAAGTCGTCACAGTCAGGGGTTGATATTGGTGTGGCACATTGTCCTGCATTATTTGGGCATTTCTATGTATTCTCTGGGGTGTGAACATGGTCTGCATTGATTGTGTTTGGTTGACAGCCAGACCTCCTTCCCACCCACCCACCCACCCAGTCAGTTATCCCACCATGGAACGTGCTTGCATTGCAGGGAGTGTAAGTTGTCTCTCAGGATGTCAGTCAGTGGTGTCCTGCTGTTTGTTGGTGCACAGTTGGCAGCAGGGCCTTGTGCTCCCCACAGCAGTAGCCAGTGTCAGCCATCTTGTGAGTCCTTCTCCACTCCCTGTGATGTGAGCATGGTTCAGGGTGGTGTTGATGGGCCAGTTGTGAGGCTGAGCAATGTCTGTGACTACGACTCCCATCATGCTATTGCCTCCACCCCCTTCCCAGCATGCCCATGCTTCCTTCCTTTTGACTCTGCTTCCCTGTGGGGTGGGCTGGCTGTGCTGACAGGATGGCTGGGAGTGTTGTCCTGGCAGTTGTTTGGCTAAGAGTCCCAAGAGTGTCCCTGTGCTTCACACAACATAACCCAGGGTGGTGGTGTTTTGTGGGATCTTGTGTTAGGATGGAGGGCATTGCATTCTACCAGGTGGGTACTGTGGAGTTTGTGTTGGGGGGGTGTGAGGGGAGGTGCTGGTGACTATGGTCAGTGCTGCAAGTCCCCCTTCCCACCCAGCCAGCCAGATATCACACCATGGAACGTGCTTGCATTGCAGGGAGTGTAAGTTGTCTCTCAGGATGTCAGTCAGTGGTGTCCTGCTGTTTGTTGGTGCACAGTTGGCAGCAGGGCCTTGTGCTCCCCACAGCAGTAGCCAGTGTCAGCCATCTTGTGAGTCCTTCTCCACTCCCTGTGATGTGAGCATGGTTCAGGGTGGTGTTGATGGGCCAGTTGTGAGGCTGAGCAATGTCTGTGACTACGACTCCCATCATGCTATTGCCTCCACCCCCTTCCCAGCATGCCCATGCTTCCTTCCTTTTGACTCTGCTTCCCTGTGGGGTGGGCTGGCTGTGCTGACAGGATGGCTGGGAGTGTTGTCCTGGCAGTTGTTTGGCTAAGAGTCCCAAGAGTGTCCCTGTGCTTCACACAACATAACCCAGGGTGGTGGTGCTTTGTGGGATCTTGTGTTAGGATGGAGGGCATTGCATTCTACCAGGTGGGTACTGTGGAGTTTGTGTTGGGGGGGTGTGAGGGGAGGTGCTGGTGACTATGGTCAGTGCTGCAAGTCCCCCTTCCCACCCAGCCAGCCAGATATCCCACCATGGAACGTGCTTGCATTGCAGGGAGTGTAAGTTGTCTCTCAGGATGTCAGTCAGTGGTGTCCTGCTGTTTGTTGGTGCACAGTTGCCAGCAGGGCCTTGTGCTCCTCACAGCAGTAGCCAGTGTCAGCCTTCTTGTGAGTCCTTCTCCACTCCCTGTGATGTGCGCATGGTTCATGGTGGTGTTGATGGGACAGTTGTGGGGGGCAATATGTGTGACTGCGACTCCCATGATGCTATTGGCTACACTGACTTGGCCAGCATACACAGAATTCCTTCCTTTGAGTGGTCTTCACTGTGTGTTGGTGTTGTTGTGGTGGCTACATGTGTGGATGTGTGTGTTAGTTCTATTTGTGCCACTGCCTAGCTGTAGTTGTGGTTGTGTTTGTACATGTGTTGGCACAGTTGGATGTGACTTTTTTGATGGCATGTGTTGTGTTTATCTGACTGACATACACATTTTGGGATGATTCTGTTCTAGTTGCTGTGTAATTGCTATGAGTGCATGGTTTGACTCTCCCCTTGACAGTGATGTGTGTGTTTTGTGGCAGTTTATTGTGTACATTTGTTGTGTACTCACCAGGCTCTGGGATGTCCTCTAGTCCATATACGCTCACTGGCGGAAGGATGGCCCGCACCTTCTCCTCCCAGGGCCTGAGGTATACTGGCTTGGCAGGAGGGCCACTGCCGGTGTATTGGCTCAGGAGGTAGTCTTTCTTGAGCAGCTCCCGGACCCTCCTGCGCACGTCATACCACCTGTTCTGGATGTCGGTCTTTGTGCGCAGACATGGTGATTGTGCGTTCACCCTGTTGATGATCCTCTCCCACATCTTGGTTTTCTGCGACATGGGCGTCTGTTGGACCAATGTGCCAAACAGCTGTGGCTCCACCCTGAGGATCTCGTCTACCATGACTTCCAATTCACTATCTAGGAACTTGGGATTCTTCTTGGGGGGCATGGTGATGGGTGGTGATGGTGGGTGATGTGTGTGTTGGTGTGCAGGTGAGGGTGTGTGGGTGTGTGTTGTGCTGGGTGTATGTGAGGTAGGTATTTGTTGGTGTGCTGCTGGTGTGTGGCTTGTGTGAGGGATGAGCTGTGGGTGTGTGGTTGCTTTCTCTTGGGTGCTGGCAGTGGAATGGCATTTGCAAAGGCTCATGGTAGTGATTTGTGTCCTTTATATAGGTGGAGTTGTGGGTGTGTCTTTGTTCTCTGTCCCCACCCCCCCAGTATTTATTGGCTTGGTAATTGCTTGTTTGGCCTTTTTTGGTTGATTTTTCCTTTGTGCTGTTTGTGTATGTTGGAAATGTTCTTGTGACCGAGTCGGACCCTGCATTGGTCTCGTACGGTGTTTTCCGTTTCGTTCACGCTGTGTTTGTGCAGTTTTGTATGCTGCGTACGCGTCGGTCGCGGTGTATTGTGTTGCTTCGGCTCGGTTTTGTATGCGTGTCGGTCGTACGGCTTGTCCTCCGTCCGACTCGGTCGTGTTTTTCGCGCCTTGCATCGTACTTTGCGGGTTGGAGTTGGCGGGTACGATTCGGTCGGATTAGTTCCGGGTGCGTGTCGGTCGGTTGGATTCGCGTGTTTTTCCGGCCGGATTGCTATTTTCCGAGCGGCTCGGTCGGTCGGCTTGGTTTCCTGACGTGTCGGTCGGATTTATCGCGGCTTGCATCGTACTTGGCGTGTCGGGCGCCACTGGTACGTGTCGGTCGGTAATTTTTCCGGCTCCGAGTCGGTCGGTGCTTTTTCCGGCCCGAATCGGAATCGACCCCATAATATCTACATTTAAAAAAAACATTAGTTAAAGAATTTACGTAATTATTAATCAATTATACAATTAAAATGACTAATTAACCAATAATAAATTACTTATATTTAATTAACTTCCTACCCTTTACCCCTACAAATACAACTCCCATATGTAACCTAAACAATATTGTAATTACATATTAACATAATTAATATACACAATTGTTAAAACTTATCAATATTTATTAATTATTATAATTTCCTACACATCCTGTACCCATACATAAACCACAAAACATCCCCCAAAAATATATATTATGCAATTTACATAATTAATTATTGATTAATTAAGTATTTATAATAATAAATAATTTGTAAGTAATTATAATTAATTTATTTCCCACCCTATACCCATACAAAACCCTAAACCCGTATCTTAAATGTAACTTTAAAAAAATTATTTATACAATTAACATAAATAATTAATAATTAAATAATTATAAATAAGTAGAAATTAGTTATTTACAAATTATAATTAATTAACTTCCCAGCATATACCCCTACAAAACACAGAACCCACACCTCAAACTCAAAAAAACATTGATTAGATTATTTACATAAATAATTATCACTCAATAATTTATAGCAATTAAAAATTAATTATAAATTTATAATTAATTTACTTCCCACTCTATATCCCTAAAAAACACACAACCCGCACCTAAAACTGAAAATAAAAAAATATTAATTATACAATTAACATAAATAAATATCAATTAAATAATTAATATTCATTTAAAAATATTAATTAATTAATTATAATTAATATACTTCCCACCCTATACCCCTACAAAACCCATAACCCACTCCTAAAACTTACCTTAAAATATTAATTAAACAATTAACATAATAATGATCAATTAAATAATTAATATTAATTTACAATTTGTATTAATTATTTTAATTAATTTACTTCCCACCCTATTCCCCTATAAACCCCACAACCTGCTAGGATACTAAAAATAACAAAAAACTATTACATTAAATTTAAAAACTACTATTAATTTATAAACCATAAAAAGGTAACAATATTTAAACAAACATTTTATAACATATACAATTAACATATATAATAAAATACACAAAAATAATTAAAAAATCGATATTAACAACAATATTTTTAACATCAATATTACTTACCTTAAAATCGATATACTTGTCCATGATATTCTTGACCACAATATTTCTGTGTCACGATATTTCCAACTCTATATTTGTGTCAGTCGATATTGCTGACTCCATATTTTGTCCGAAACCGCGCTTTCTCATATTCTTGGTGGTAAATTATGGCAGTTTTTGATGCAAACACTTTGTACCACTGTATACTGAAAGCAGGGTTCTGAAAAAGGTTTTGTGCGGCAAAATAATGTTTTAAATTTGTGGTGGGGTATGCTGTTGCACTGTGTTCTGTTTTTTGTGCAGCTCTATTTTTGTATTATATCATTGCCATGTTAATGTGTTATGTTGTACTGTGATTGTTCCGTTTTGATGTGCCCATTGATGTGCCCATTGCGTATATTATTGAGTTAAGTTACTGTGTATGTTATTGTACTATATTCCATTGTTTAATGTAGACATGTCAACAGATACTGATACATTTCAAGGCAAACGAAGCACATGCCTTGAAAGTTCCTGTGACAAGCTATTATTTGCCACTGTTTAAGCTAGTAAAATAGCATTACTCCAGCTGTTCAACTACTTAACACAAAAGTCAGCCCAAAACTGTGACAGAGAATGCATACCTTAACGCTCCCAGAACTCAGGTTATGTGATACTGCCACCTGAGTTCAAGTACTGTCAAAGCATTCCATCCTTCTGATGGAGGTGTAATGAGTGCCATCAGTAATTTGTTATATATATATTGCTCAGAAACATAAAAAATCCAGTATTTAGGGTTATATAGATATAAAAAAAACATGTTATTATTTTCTGATTTGACTCGCTTCATCACACTGATCCTAATTTAGAGTTGGGAGCTAAAATCAGCAAGCATGTTCAAATTCAGTAACATTATCACATTTTCAAGGTGTGGTAGCATCTCTGCATTGCTAGTGCAGGGATAAAACTTGCAGAAAACCCCATATCATATAACTTTGAGTAGGACAGAGTGTCAATTTGCTTAACAAAATGCCAATTATATCTCTACCCAATTACTTGTCTTCGTTGACAGTAACCTTGACAGTGCTTTCTGTGTGCCTTTTGCTAAGCTGGTAAGGGTTCTTAGAAAACTCTACAGACCCTGTTTGTCCTCCAGCAGGAGTTGTGATGCCATGTACTGTGGGGAGAGTGTACTGTGCACCTACCCGTTGCTTTAGTAACTACCTTTTACCATTGGGTTGTGTTAGTTTTTTGTTTTTTGTTAGACTAATTATGCCAGATTTAGATGCTGTGGATGTAACCTAATTCAGGATAATTACCACATGGCGTTTTATGATGTGGATTAGTACTGCATATCTGTTAATACCGTATAGAATTTAATATGTAACATTAATACATATTTATGGCAATGAAAGTTTCACTGTTTTTAAAATCCAAATCATACTCTAAATGAGAATTATGGCTTTTGATTATACTTAACCAAACCAAATGTCTTTTATTTCATCAATGCCAGTCACTTTCTACTGCATTTTATTAGCTTTCAAAAACCTTTTGATTCTCTCTTCAACCATCCCTGTCTTCTGAAATCTTTTTTGTTACTCTGGGGGTTATTTCGATGTCGGTCGGAGTTGCCTCCAACTGACACCGTCTCGGTCCATGTCGGAAAGACCGCACAGAAAGGCTGTGGGAAACCTACATCGTAATCCACAGGGGATTATGGTGAGGTTGTCGACCGGCCGGAAGACTCCGAGAGCCGGTTGGAACCGCATCGGAATGATCGGCTGGTTCATGCTCCGACCGCCGACATCGTAATTCGACGGTCGGACCAACATTGTAGTCGGCCCCTTAATGTGTGTTATGTCTGTCCGCTGAATTGTTGTCCCCCAGGCATGACAATCATAATATCTACTAATTCTGACCCCTGTTAGAGCCATGAGAAGGACAGGACTGGTATAATCACTTTCCTAATTTCAGCTGCCCCTTGTGCACTTATTTTATGGCTGGCTGATTGAATTTGTGAAACTGCAAGCCTCTTAATCTGTCTCCCTCTTTTAGTTTTTTCTTATTTCTCTTTTACTCCCATTTATGATTTCATACTTTCTTTCTTTTTTCTGAGATATAAATACTGATTGCATAAAGTATGAAACACAAAGCTGAATGTACCCATTTGATTTCCAAAGGAGTGTTTGATCTAATTAATACTGACTCAATAAAAATAAATAAAAAAATAAATGCTATGTGCAATAACGAGGAGTAACTCTATTGATGCAAGATCGTTTCATAGTTTGTAAAAGCACAGTCTGTTAGCAGCAACAAACTCCAGATAGCCCTCGTTCTATAGGAACAGTTACAACAGCTAAGCACATAAAATGCCCAGTACTTAGAACATTGATAGAAAACTTTGCTACATTAAGACATAAGGTGTCATCATTTAAATCAAACAAATGCTGAAATGCCTCCTGATAGTCATAAAAATGTTCTCATAAAAAAATGGTTTTAGATATTGTTTTCTATATATATAAGATAAAATCAACAGAAAAGTACTAGGTGCAAGATTGACTGTGCAGATATGTTGTCAAAAGGACGGTTCACTGACACAACATTGATGTAAAAAATATCGATGCTAAAAATACCGAGTAAAAAATATAGACACCAAAAATATCGACTCCTATACTTAAACAGGTAAGTACAAAAATATCGATGTAAAAAATATAGATGTATATTAATGATTAAAATCTATAATAAATTAAAACATTAAACTATAAAAAATACAATCAATGCAACAGTAGGGAAAATGTTGGATAGCAAAAGGGTAAAAATAACTATTCAGTCTCCAGTGAGTGCAACAGTAGGGAAAGTGTTGGATAGCGGAGGGGTAAAAATGTCTATTCCTACTCCGCTGAGAGCAACAGTAGTGAACGTGTTAGACAGCGGAGAAGCAAAAATTACTATTCCCACTCCAAAGAGTGCAATAGTAAGGAAAGTGTTGGACAGCGGAGGGGTAAAAATTACTATTCCCACTCCGAAGAGTGCAACAGTAGGGAAAATGTTGTATAGCGGAGGGGTAAAAATTACTATTCCCACTCCACTGAATGCAACAGTAGGATAAGTGTTGGATAGCGGAGGGGTTAAAAATGTTATTCCCACCCTGGTCAGTGCAACAGTAGGGAAAGTGTTGGATAGCGGTGGGGTAAAAACTACTATTCCTACTCCAGTGAGTGCAACAGTAGGGAAAGTGTTGGATAGCGGAGGGGTAAAAATTACTATTCCAACTCCAGTGAGTTCAACAGTAGGGAAAGTGGTATCTGTATACCCACTCAAACAGATAAAAAATATATATTAAAAATTAAAATAAATAAATACATAAATAAACAATATGTAAAAATGAATAATAAAATATATTAAATAATTAAAAAGAAACATATTATAATATTATTTACATATAACAAAAACCTACAAATATTAAATAAAATAAAATATTAAATACATTTAAAAAATATATATTTTAAACTAGAAAATATTTACAAACAAAAAACTTAATCAATACATCAATGTATTTATTTTATTTCCTTCCCTATAACACCACACCAAAAACAAAACACTTCAAAGTACATTTACTTTCATAATTAACATAATTAATGATCAATAAAAAAAATATTATTAATAAAAAATACTAATAAACATTAATTGACTAAACACACTTTAACACTATAATATCCACAACACACACCTAAATTAAACTATAAAATAATAAAACACACTAAAAGTTATATTTAAATTAAAAACTATTACTATTAACAACTAATAATAAAGTAATTAAAATGTATTTACCCACTCTTTACCCCTTCAAAACTAAAAACAAAACACAAAAAATAAACAATTACCCCAAATCAATATCAAATAATTAACATTAATTAACAAATATATTTTAATTAATTGAACACAAATTCCTTCCCACCCTTTACTCCTATAAACACCACAATACACACCTAAAATTAATTACACAATTCCCATAATAAAATTTTAATTAATTTAATTAATATCAATTAACAAAAAATTAATAATAAAAAATAAACTACTTAACACCCTTTACCCCTATAAACCCGAAAACACACACCTTAAATTAATTACACAATTACCATAATTAATTACCAATTACTTAATAAAAAATAATTAACAACCAATTATTAATTTATAAATTAAAAATAAATTACTTCACACCCTTTACACCAATAAACACCACAACACACACCTAAAATTAATTACACAGTTACCATAATTAATTACCAATTAATTCATAAAAATTCATCAACAACCAATTATTAATTCATAAATTAAAAATAAATTACTTCGCACCCTTTACACCTATAAACACCACAACACACACCTACAATTAATTACACAGTTACCATAATTAATTTTCCAATTAATCAATTAAAATTAATTAACAACCAATTATTAATTCATAAATTAATAATAAATTACTTCCCACCCTTTACACGTATAAACACCACAACACACACCTAAACAAAAATTAATCACACAATTACCATAATTAATTATCAATTACTCAATGAAAATTAATTAACAACCAATTATTAATTAATTAATAATAAATTACTTTACACATTTAAAACTATAAAATGTCAATTAAACAAATATTAATAAATAAAAATTAATCAATTAATTTAATATAATTAAATTACTTCCCACTCTATTCCCCTATAAACCCACAACCCCTACGGAACTAAAAAGGCAAATTTCAAATTAAAAAAATTAATAACTACTAAAAATGTAACACATATATTAAAAATACAAACAATTCTTATACAAAAAAACATACATCCCATACATATAAAAATTATACTGAAATACATAACATTAATTAAAAAAACGACATATTTAACCACTTTATTTTTGCAAACAATATTAAACACTTCGATATTTTTAAAGTCGATATTACTTACCTTAAGTCGATATTCTTGACCACGATATTCTTGCTGTCGATATTTCTGAACCACAATATTTTTACTCGATTTTTTTTATTCAATATTCTGTCTGCACAACCACAAGGACATTTCCAGTTATTGGGGCCCCACCCATCTTTCTTCGTAAATTCAACAAGATAGTAGTAGTAGTAGTAGTAAATATTCGTTTATTAGTCAATAAAAACAATAAACATTTAAAATACACAGTTGAAGGCACAATAAGTAAATACAAATTGGGAGAAGAATAATCGATATGCACATGCGCAATTTGGCTAGTTGTCATATTATCAGCCTGTGCAAAATAGTTCGGAAAGTGCAACCGTGCAGATCTTCTTTCATATTTGGTCAGTAGCCAAAAAGCGAAGCTAAATACCCTGGGGCAGATCTACAAGAAAGTGCCGCAGCGCGGCACCGCAAGCCCTTTGGCTGTGCCACGCTGCAGCACTTTCAGAGCACAGGAATGCAACATATATATAACAATGATATGTCGCATTCTTGTGCTCTCCCCTGCACTGGTGCACAAACAGCTGCCATGCACCCGCGCAGGCACCCTTGCACCATGGTGAAAGGATGCCTGCGCCATGGGGAGATTGTTTTTGTGCAGGAAGGGGCACCTTACTGCACAAAAACAATCACTACAGGCATTTTCCTCTTTCAATGCGTGCTGTAGAATGCAGCATGTATTGAAAGAGAAAAAAACGAGGAGAAATGAAAACATTTCTCTTCGTTGCGCCTCGCTACGCCAGCATACTATGGCGTAGCATACTGACGCATTTCCAGGTTTACAAATCCTCGTAAATCTGGAAATGTGTCTCGCTCCATGGGTGTTGCGTGGGAACACCCCCAGCAACACCCATGGAACGCCCCTTTCACGCAAAATGCTGCATGTAAAGGGGCCATACTTACAAGGACAGGAAAAGCCACGCAGGGTGGCTTTTCCTGTCATTGTAAATATGGGGCAGGGAAATGCGCTGCCTGTGCATCACAAAAAGTGACATACTGGCAGCGCAAGGGGCTTGTAAATCTCCCCCCCTGTATCTATATAGCATCCCATAGCGACCTGCCTAATACAGAAATGGCAGAGGCCTATGCAATGTGCAAAATTACGCAGAAAGTGCAAAAATGCTAATATTTGATATATGAAGCTGGTGGAAGCCTATTCAATGTGCAAAAAATGCAACAATGCTTACATTTGATCATAAGAACAGTTGAGAAAGTTGGCCTGATAGCAAACCTGGCGGGATAGGGAACCAACAAGGTTACATTGTCCTTAGCAGCCTGCCATAATGTAAGTGATTTTCAAGAGTTCTTATCAGGGACCTTCTTCACCATCCATCTTGACCCCCACCTAATCTGAGGATCTACTATGGAAGGGATTTGGAGATGTCCAAGAACTGTACCAATCGAATGTTAAGCATTGTATTCTTTTGATCTAATGACTCAATTAGAGCTGATCTAGAGGACTAGATCCCTAATGCATTAAATTCTTTTTTTCAACATACTTCTTCGCCGTTGGCACAGAGCAGGGCAGATACAGATGACATGCTTCAGTGTTTCACCTGCCTGACGGCATAAACGGAATTCCTATTCCCCCCTTTGACCATCTTCCCTTCCCTTTGGGGAAAAGTCTAGGGTTGGATTATCACCACATCTCAATGACAGTAATTTCTGTTTAATATTCAGGGAGTAAGTGGCTTCCAGGAGAGGAACCTCTCTTTGGGCATCGTAAGATTTCAATACAAGCCACCCATGCGACCGCTTGGCCACTTTGTCTTTATTGTCCAGCCAACTTTGCAATTTAATGGATTTATTTACTGCTCTTTTGAAAGCGTGGCCGGTTGTATTAAGGTTCCATAGGTCGCCCAACTCAAGCTTTTCAATGCTTTTTTCGTGCCTCCCTCTGGCTGGTAAAAACTTAGCACCTCTTTTATGAAAAGTGTTGCTTCGCTGCATGAAAACAGCGATGCAACACTTTTCGGTGCTCCCTCCTTGCGACACCATGGATGCACCGTGTTTACTGTACAGAGCTCCATGTCGCAAGGAGCAAAAGTGAGGCATTGCTGGAATGTGTCTGAAAACAGACGCAACTCCAGCAATGTGTCTGGCAGGTGTCAGGCAGGTGTAAGGATTTGACGCAGTGGTGTCCTAGAAGTGTCCCAGTGAAATCTCATAGATTTTACTGCAACACTTCTATGAGCCTTTTCTGTGCTGGAACGCCCACCCTGCATACATTATACCTGTCGCAGGTATAATGCAGCGCAGGGGTTTACAAAGTGACATATCTGCCCAGATGCATCACTTTGTGAATATGGCGCAGTGTGGTGCATTTTTTATGGCGCCGCAGTGTCACAAAAAGTGATGCCACTGCTGCATTAGGACCTCATAAATAGGGACCTTGATAGCAAGAATATCATCTGATACTACTAGGTCTAGACCTGGTAGCGCCTTTAACATTTTTAGAATGCTTGAACAATTTAGTATATCCTGTGGACCCTTAGATTTGAATTCAGGGATCCATAGTAGCTGGTATCCTGGACCGTTATAGTCTGTCGATGTATATTTGTAGTCAATCGATCTTAGATAACCAGTGGGCGTGCCCTTTAATCCAATGAGATTATTGCCAGGTTCAGGGCGGTTCCTTACCTCCACGTGATTCCAGATTGCTGCTCCTATTTGCCCATTAGAGATCGCTCTTCTGGCCTCGAGGGCCACAGTAACAGATGACTGCGACCATGCCTCCGGGAGGGCCTAGTCTATTAAAAATAGGGTTTGAGCTGCTTCTTCCTTGAGGCTTCAGGTCTGCCGGCCCTCCTTATGGGCATCTTTATCTTGCCAGTAACCCCATATTGCCAGTGCAGGTTTGCCTGATTTCGCTGGGGCTCATTTGATGGAATTAGAGGTGTCCTCCATATTAGCGGTGGGTGCCCTACTGTTTGTACGGGCCCAGTATCAGGCACTTTAGTTGCAGGCATGGATTCGGTCAACTGAGAGCTATCTCCTGGAGTGGTCTCCACTTCGTCCTCTTTACCTTTATGTGTCGAGGATGAAGATGTGTTTATAGAGCCTGCAAGTCTGAGGCAGACTTTATTCCTGCCCTTTCTCACATGCTTCCACTTCCTTTTTGTCATTTGGGTCGATGTGTGGTTTGCATATTGAAGTGGGCTCAACATATGTGCCACCTCCCTGTGTGCGCTAGGATCTCTTATTTGGCCGGTGTGGGTTTCACTCTGGACTATTTCTTCATCCACAGTCTCTGCTACAGTCGCAGGCAGGTTGATTCTTCCACCCTGCTCCTCTTGTTTAACTGATTGACTGCTTTCAATGATTCCATCCAGTGGGGTAGTTAGTGGTGTCTTAGCCTGAGTGCCCCCTGAAGCAAGGCTGAATTAAACTTCCCCCAAAATTTCTTTCATGATCACCGGGAGTTGTACCAATCTGTCAACCATATCCTTGCATGAACATAAATTAAAATCATTAAGGTGTTTGGTTTTTAACCCTGAAGATCATGGAGTTTAATTTTTCAAGTTTATCACCAATTCCGGAGATACAGACTTTCATGGTATTGAGTAAATCGACTTGAATGTCCATTTTATTTGCATGGTGCCTGAGGGCCATAACTGTTGCTTGCATTAGGTTCAAAACTGCCTCCCACATGTTGGTTGAGTAAGTCGTGGTTTGTAAATTCCTGTCATGTTTATCTGCCCACACCGTTTGGCTTGTTTGCCATCCCGGGGGAATAGCCCAAACACTATCCCATGTTTGTAAGCAGGGCGGGCTCCCTATATTGTTACCAGTGGTCTCCTCTGGCAAGATAAAGGGTCCAGCTCCTTAACATCGCTGACCTTGAATGCTGGAAAGAAGTACAGCATAAACTGGGAACTCTTTAATGTATTGAAAGTATCAGAGTCGGTGTTTTGGTGTTGAGCAGAATTTGTCATAAGGGAGTACTGAGTCCCTAGGAGTTCCTGACCTGCTGGTACTGCATTATCTTCTCCCATTTCAAGAGTGTCGCATTTGGCTAACCAACTGTGAGGATGATTTAAAAAAAAAAAAATAAGAATCATTGGTGACGGGGATGGGGATGAAGGTCTCCCCTGTGGCCTCATTATTCCCATTTCCCAATGAGTCAGGGGCCCCTTGAGAAAAAAGTCAAGGGCCAGGAGCAGGGTTGCCAACTGCCCCGATGGGCTGGTTATCACTTCCCGTAGCTGGGATCTTGCCACCTTGATCACTTAGTAGCTCAAATAAGTTGTTATCTTAGAGGTTTTGGGTGGATGGGTCAAGCCCTTGATCCATTCCAGGGTTTGATGGACTTCCACAATGTCATTACTCTGTGGGTTTTCTGTGAGTCTAATTCACTTTCCCTGTCTTTGTTGCTATTGTCCAGTGAAAAGCACTTGAGTATTGAGCATTTGGGCCTTCTTTTTGATGCTGTTACTCTTGGTGCTATCTCCCGCTTTCTCTTGTTGGAGGCAGGCACTTTACCCCTTAGCCTACCGGATCTCATTCTAGGTAATTGAGTAGTGTTATAGGGACACTAGGGAGATAGAGCTGGCAAGTGTACCCACTTGTCGGGTATGCAAGGTTTGTATGGGCAGCGGACTCTTCAGATTCACAAGTTAAAGCCTGCAAGCAACAAGAT
>CAWUFW010027369.1:0-27265 GCA_963921515.1 Calotriton arnoldi | reverse complement strand
TGCATATAGCTGTGTCTGAACTGGGGTGGCAAAGTGAGCTAAAGAATGATGATGGATTCAACCCAGATCTGTGACTGGGGGTGAGTGTTTGAAAAGTTTCAGCACTCCGTCCATCATCTCTTTGTGTTTGCTTTGTTCACCCTAAGTTGGCAGGGTATGCCCAGATGTGGTTCCCTTGCTCACTTTGCCACTGGATTCAAGCTAGCCTGGCTGATGAGGGCTGTTAGCCCGAAACCGGTCCCAGGATGCTTGTTTCTGGTCCAGGGAAGACATGGCTTGCCAGTTTGGACTGGACTGTTCCCATGAGGCACAGGGTCAAGACTGATTTGCATATAGCTGTGTCTGAACTGGGGTGGCAAAGTGAGCTAAAGAATGATGATGGATTCAACCCAGATCTGTGACTGGGGGTGAGTGTTTGAAAAGTTTCAGCACTCCGTCCATCATCTCTTTGTGTTTGCTTTGTTCGCCCTAAGTTGGCAGGGTATGCCCAGACGTGGGTCCCTTGCTCACTTTGCCACTGGATTCAAGCTAGCCTGGCTGATGAGGGCTGTTAGCCCGAAACCGGTCCCAGGATGCTTGTTTCCGGTCCAGGGAAGACATGGCTTGGCAGTTTGGACTGGACTGTTCCCATGAGGCACAGGGTCAAGACTGATTTGCATATAGCTGTGTCTGAACTGGGGTGGCAAAGTGAGCTAAAGAATGATGATGGATTCAACCCAGATCTGTGACTGGGGGTGAGTGTTTGAAAAGTTTCAGCACTCCGTCCATCATCTCTTTGTGTTTGCTTTGTTCGCCCTAAGTTGGCAGGGTATGCCCAGATGTGGGTCCCTTGCTCACTTTGCCACTGGATTCAAGCTAGCCTGGCTGATGAGGGCTGTTAGCCCGAAACCAGTCCCAGGATGCTTGTTTCCGGTCCAGGGAAGACATGGCTTGGCAGTTCGGGCTGTACTGTTCCCATGAGGCAGAGGATCAAGACTGATTTGCATATAGCTGTGTCTGAACTGGGGTGGCAAAGTGAGCTAAAGAATGATGATGGATTCAACCCAGATCTGTGACTGGGGGTGAGTGTTTGAAAAGTTTCAGCACTCCGTCCATCATCTCTTTGTGTTTGCTTTGTTCACCCTAAGTTGGCAGGGTATGCCCAGATGTGGTTCCCTTGCTCACTTTGCCACTGGATTCAAGCTAGCCTGGCTGATGAGGGCTGTTAGCCCGAAACCGGTCCCAGGATGCTTGTTTCTGGTCCAGGGAAGACATGGCTTGCCAGTTTGGACTGGACTGTTCCCATGAGGCACAGGGTCAAGACTGATTTGCATATAGCTGTGTCTGAACTGGGGTGGCAAAGTGAGCTAAAGAATGATGATGGATTCAACCCAGATCTGTGACTGGGGGTGAGTGTTTGAAAAGTTTCAGCACTCCGTCCATCATCTCTTTGTGTTTGCTTTGTTCTGCCCTAAGTTGGCAGGGTATGCCCAGACGTGGGTCCCTTGCTCACTTTGCCACTGGATTCAAGCTAGCCTGGCTGATGAGGGCTGTTAGCCCGAAACCGGTCCCAGGATGCTTGTTTCCGGTCCAGGGAAGACATGGCTTGGCAGTTTGGACTGGACTGTTCCCATGAGGCACAGGGTCAAGACTGATTTGCATATAGCTGTGTCTGAACTGGGGTGGCAAAGTGAGCTAAAGAATGATGATGGATTCAACCCAGATATGTGACTGGGGGTGAGTGTTTGAAAAGTTTCAGCACTCCATCCATCATCTCTTTGTGTTTGCTTTGTTCACCCTAAGTTGGCAGGGTATGCCCAGACGTGGGTCCCTTGCTCACTTTGCCACTGGATTCAAGCTAGCCTGGCTGATGAGGGCTGTTAGCCCGAAACCGGTCCCAGGATGCTTGTTTCCGGTCCAGGGGAAGACATGGCTTGGCAGTTTGGACTGGACTGTTCCCATGAGGCACAGGGTCAAGACTGATTTGCATATAGCTGTGTCTGAACTGGGGTGGCAAAGTGAGCTAAAGAATGATGATGGACTCAACCCAGATCTGTGACTGGGGGTGAGTGTTTGAAAAGTTTCAGCACTCCGTCCATCATCTCTTTGTGTTTGCTTTGTTTGCCCTAAGTTGGCAGGGTATGCCCAGACGTGGGTCCCTTGCTCACTTTGCCACTGGATTCAAGCTAGCCTGGCTGATGAGGGCTGTTAGCCCAAAACCGGTCCCAGGATGCTTGTTTTCGGTCTATGGAAGACATGGCTTGGCAGTTCGGGCTGGACTGTTCCAATGAGGCACAGGGTCAAGACTGATTTGCATATAGCTGTGTCTGAACTGGGGTGGCAAAGTGAGCTAAAGAATGATGATGGATTCAACCCAGATCTGTGACTGGGGGTGAGTGTTTGAAAAGTTTCAGCACTCCGTCCATCATCTCTTTGTGTTTGCTTTGTTCGCCCTAAGTTGGCAGGGTATGCCCAGACGTGGGTCCCTTGCTCACTTTGCCACTGGATTCAAGCTAGCCTGGCTGATGAGGGCTGTTAGCCTGAAACCGCTCCCAGGATGCTTGTTTCCGGTCCAGGGAAGACATGGCTTGGCATTTCGGGCTGGACTGTTCCCATGAGGCACAGGGTCAAGACTGATTTGCATATAGCTGTGTCTGAACTGGGGTGGCAAAGTGAGCTAAAGAATGATGATGGATTCAACCCAGATCTGTGACTGGGGGTGAGTGTTTGAAAAGTTTCAGCACTCCGTCCATCATCTCTTTGTGTTTGCTTTGTTCACCCTAAGTTGGCAGGGTATGCCCAGAATTGGGTCCCTTGCTCACTTTGCCACTGGATTCAAGCTAGCCTGGCTGATGAGGGCTGTTAGCCCAAAACCGGTCCCAAGATGCTTGTTTCCGGTCCAGGAAAGACATGACTTGGCAGTTCGGGCTGGACTGTTCCCATGAGGCACAGGGTCAAGCCTGATTTGCATATAGCTGTGTCTGAACTGGGGTGGCAAAGTGAGCTAAAGAATGATGATGGATTCAACCCAGATCTGTGACTGGGGGTGAGTGTTTGAAAAGTTTCAGCAGTCCGTCCATCATCTCTTTGTGTGTACTTGTGTGGGTGGCACAATTAGTGATGCAGGCCCACTAGTAGCATTTAGATTACAGGCCCTGGGTAAATGGTATACCACTTTACATAGGACTTACAGGTAAACTAAATATTTTCAATCAGGTATATACTAATGTCACCATGTTGTAGGGGAGAAGCACATGCATGTTAGCACTGGTCAGCAGTGGTTAAGTGCTCAGAGTTCTAAGGCCAACAAAAAGATACAGCAAAAAGTGGAGATAAGCAGGCAAAACGTTGGGGGGGAAACCACCCTACAAATGACATGTCTAGCACATGTCCCCCAGCTGAAAGTAGGGTAATCTACCCAACTTCTAGGGAGTTCTCATCACTAAGGTGGAAAAACCTGGACAGACTTTCAATATTGGGGTGGTCTACTCCTGGTATATGTTCCACCCTGAAGTACATACCCTGCGACAGGTTTGAAAGGCTAATTGTGTGGGTGGCACAACCAGTGCAGCAGGCCCACTAGTAGCATTTAGATTACAGGCCCTGGGTATATGTTATATCACTTTACACGGGACTTACATGTAAACAAAATAAGACAATTAGGTATATACCAATGTCACCATGTTTTAGAGGAGAAGCACATTGACTTTAGCACTGGTCAGCAGTGGCAAAGTGCTTAGAGTTCTAAGTCCAACAAAAAGATACATCAAAAAGTGGAGGTAAGAAGGAAAAAGTTGGGGGAAGACCACCCTAAGGATGACAGGTCTAACATCTGGGGATCTGATTTGCCGACTCTGGCTCCTGGGCACCACAGATCACTAAAAGATCATACATTTATGCTGCCATTTTGCACATTTTGGTGATGAAATTGCATTTTTGATCTAACAATAAACTTTGACTGGTTTGCAAGTGCTTGTAAATGCAGTATTCCAACAATCGGTCATTCTATGATGTCAACTTTTCAGAGTGTTTGTAAAACATACCTAACAAATGTGGGTCTTTCTTTAAAAAGACAACTTTGCCTTAAAGACAACAACCAATCCAAAGTCCACATGGAAATAGATGACTGTATATATAGAGGTACCATCTTCAGGAAATACGTGTTGACAGCATGAAAGAATGTGTGTAGCATTTTCCTGAAATATCCAACAGTATTTCAAATACATGGAGATTTAATTATTTTTATTTTGACAATAGATCATGATTTTGTTGTAGTCTAATATATATTTCTCAATGTTTTGCATTGTGTATGTGGTGTTAGTGACCTAGGTGGCCTATACACCCCATCCCAACGATGGCGTATTACTCCTTTTGCGTTGGTGATAAGGATACTGTTTTTAAGCGTTCACCACTTACCTGGTGCATAAAAAAACAATTATTTTGTGAGTATCATATTTTAAAATTGCAAATTTGATGTTTAGCCTGCACTTCTGTTTTTTCAAAAGATAGTAGGATCAGGAAAAAATAGTTTGAAATGATCTTTCAATTTTATAACGTTAATATTATTGTTGTGAAAAAACAGCCAAAATACATTGTATTTATTGTACCATCTTGAAGCACTTCTAACATATGCATTTGGTTTAGGCTGCATGAGCAGGTCTATTGTGGAGACACAGTATGACTAAATAATTACAATGTTTTTATTAAATCCAATATTTAAATAGTTTGGGTATTGTATGTTTAATATGAACACATACATCAAAGTCCTGTTAAAAAATCATAAGGAAAACACATTCAGATAAAGGCAATGGGCCCGATTCACAAAGAAAAAGTGAGACGAAATTCTAACTTCACTACTTTCAGCATTCACAAAGGGCATTTACAAGTAGTAAAGGACCTTTGTGAATACCAAAGTCGTAAAGTTAGACTCACGTCTCACTTTACCTTTGTGAATCGAGCCCAATCATTTTATCATAAGGTAAATATAGATATTTCAGCACAAATCTTTATAAAACCATAGGAAAACATTCTAATTGTGTTATTTATTTACATTTATTACTAGTATTTATATTTTTACATGTTATAGCTTTTTGTGAGATTGAGGATAGAGTAATCATGTGTGTCTGAAGATCATAGTTGCTTACACTCAAGGGGCAATCAGTAAATTCCAGAGAAGCAAGGAGAATCTTAGCTATTACTTAGATAGGGTTGAATGAATGAAAAGATCAAGGCTCACAGGATGACATTAGGCCATGCATTTCTTGGTGGAGAGTTTTGCAATGCTGACATCAGCTGAACCTGTAGAATGACTCCTAATTAGTGACTGTTGAGGTACAGAATCTGGAACAAGGGCATAGTTGCAATGGGGAGCAATGAGTGGCACTGTTGTGCTTTCCTTGATCCTTCACCCTCAGATGTTGAAGGGGCAGTGGTGGCAGAAGATGGTATTTGGTCATGGATTGCAGATGGAAGGTATGATATTAAGCCAGGCAGTCCCTTGACACCATCAAATATAATAACACACTGCTGTATCCTCACATCAAAGCTCCTCTATCTTAGGTAAATCTGTGTATGTAGTAGTAAATATTATTATGTCAAGTTGCTTCTCCTGCCACATTGCCACATCATTCTGATTTTGCCAATTTCATTGACATTTTTAAATGTCCCTTGCTGCTCCCTCTCAACAGTGGGTTCTGTGTCAGCAGCTTGTGAAAGACCCTGTGACCCTTCAGTTGTGGCCACATGTCTACCTTATCTTGCCACCAAAGATGTTGTTCTTTGCCTTGTTGTTAAACAAGGCAAGAGGGTTTTGATCACAGTGCAGATGGTGGTGGTCATGGACCAGAGCGATGGCATTGGCCTAATGGTGGTGGATGGAGTTGAAGGTAGGACACTACGGGATGCAGTAAGGTTGATTGGGCCTGTGACAGTGATTGGGGTCAGGCCAGAAAAACCTGATGATCCTCGTGTTTCATCTTGGCTGTCTTAATTGGCAGGTGGGTCAATGCTCCCACTAAAGGCATGTGATGTTTCTTCTGCTGACAGTATGGACAGAAAAGTGAACAGTAGAGTGGACTTGTTGCCTTGGTGATGCCCATATAAATGAAAATGTATTGCATGAGATGCTTTCTAATACACATTGCTCTTTCACCAGTACAAACATCAATATATTAATTTTAAGAATGTTTTTTTTCAAAACAATTTTTCACAATTCTCAACGATTGCACTTGCGTAAAACCTTTAACATGTACTAGGTTTAATTTTAAAAAATGTATTTTTTTATGTTTGGATGAAGATGAGGATGATAAAGATGATACTGTGAGACCATTTCATTGGTATAATACTTAAACAACTTTATTTCCAGTAGATATCAAATCTGCACCCTTTGTAAGGGAGTAGCCTTAAATCAATCAGAAATTCATAATGTTTGCCCTGATCATCCCCATTTTTGATCGATACTGGTGGTAACTGAGTACGATTGTGCCCTGGGCTGTGCTAACTAGACCCTGGGCCAGTGCTCTGTGTAAAAGGTATATGGTAATTGGGTGTCTTTACAATTGGCATTATTACCTACTTGTAAGCCCCTAGTAAATGGTAGGGCATGCAGGATTAGATGCCTAGTAGATTTAAAGCACTTAAGTGTGCTCTGCTGTGCTGCCTGCTGTAGTTTTAAAGGCAGCCCTGCTTTGCTATACTTTTATACTTTTAAAAGTATATTTAATGCAAATTTCACTTTGGAATTAAAGATTCTTCCAAAGTCTCAAATTACCCCTAAGGTTTCTCCTAGGTGCCACAGAGTTAGGGTGCCATGTAACTATAAGCAGGGGCATTATAAAAGCTGTTTTAAGTGCCCTGGTGAGCAAAACACTGTCAATTTTATTTTTCCCCATTGTAGTACAATGGCTCCATAGGGTAACGTGGGAATACTTTTTTAAAGTATAACTATTGATAGAAGTGAGCTAAAAACATGCTTCAAGGTATCAAAAGGATAGTTTAGAATACATCCAACAACTTGCCGCTGTTGGATTTGTCATAACTATCACAGAAAATAAGTTATAGAACTTGCTTTTCTGATGAGCCAAAATCCAGCCTTCCAGCGGCCCTTCTCTGATTGGCCAGCCTCTGCCAGGCTGTCTTAACGAGGTGTGAAATGGCCTGAGCTGCGACAAAGGAAGTCTCTGGTGGGGGGAGAATTGCAGCTGCAGAGCAAAAAGCCGGATTAGGGTGGAGTAGCCAAAATGGTCTTTAAAGTGGGAATGGCAGTTAGGACAGGACACAGGCTCCCCCCCACATCCTGCCACCCCAGCCAGGCAGGAACCCCAGTAATTAGATTAGCTGAGGGGCTGGAAGGAGAGTGTTAGGAAAACTTAGCCATGCCAGTGGGATGGTTTAGCCAGATCTTAACCTCCAGGAGAGAGTTTCTCCATTTTGGATTTTGAAAGAATAGTGCTTTCTGGGTCAAGAATATGCCACACTTTGGAGGAAGTGGTCATACCTGAGGGTGGCATCCTGCCCCCATTGGTAAGGGGTGCCCCCTGCTTGTCACCCAGGAACACTGAATCAAAATGGGAGAGCTGCCCAGTAACTCAGATCCGTGCCTACAACTGCAAGGAGAAGAAGGCCTTCCCTGCTGGAACCCTGGTCTGCACCCCAAAGGATTGCACTCTGAAGGACTGCACCTGCTGAACACTGTGGAACTACAGCCCTAAGGACTTTGCTTTGCTTCAAGAAGAGAAGAGGTGGACTCCCTGAAAGCAGCAGGTTAAAAGAGCTTCATCTGCATCAACTCCACCAAGAAGAACCCAGCTGGACAGCGTACATCGGGCTTTTAAGGATTTTGGCAGGTGCATTCTGGGAAATGTAGTCTCAACATCCCAAGGACCATCTCAGAGCTTCTATACCCTTGGATTGGTGTTTTGGATACTTTGAAACCACAAGAGGAACTTCAGGAAAAAGTTCCAGAAGACTGGAGAAGTTTGAAGCAACTTTTGTAAAAGGCTCCATAATGTGACCCACCTGTCCACGAGAGTAAAGCCACCGGCATCGCACCACAGCCTAGCCTGGAATTCAGGCTTGTCCCGCTGAAAGCTTTGGAGCTCCAGGATTTCACCAAGGCCATGCGCTGAGCCAAGCCGCTGTTGTTGACTCAAAGCCTGGCCTGATGAGGAGCCTCACTCGACGTCGAGAGAAAAAGCTCCAGAAAAACGACTAAGTGCGAAGGTAAAAACTTGACTGAGACCGTCAAATTCCATGGGTATTGCGTGGCAAAACCCACTGCAATGCCAATGGAACGCCTCCCGGGCACAGAGAAGGTGATGCAGTGATTTGCGCTGCGCCACCTTACTTATGATTTATAAGCCTAGTCAAAGCCATACAGGGTGGCTTTGTGTGGCTTCATAAATCTTTATGAAAGCCCTGCATCACGCATGTACCACTTTTCATGGTCCATAAGTGACGCAGGGCTCTCATGAATAAGCCCCTGAGTACTTTGGTGAAACAGAAACAGGCTGGCACTAGTAAAGTTTATTGGTCCTCTTTTTCATTCATGTTTTATTGACATATCCTGATCATTGAAGTATATTCATATATATTTTTTCCACATGCATTGTTTGTTCTACATACATTGGTTTCGCCACTGTTTCCAGCTGTTTTTTAGGTCGAGCCTCGGCAGCGCATGCGCTGCTGCGAGGCATGGGGTACTCGGGTATGGACTTGAAGCTCCGCCTATCTTTTCAATTGGCTCCTATTGCTGTCCTTTGTAAATGGTTGCTTCTGATTCGCTAACAGGCTTGTTAGTCCTGCCTTAGTAACGCCTTGTCTGCATTTGTAACCTCTCATCAGGACTGAACCTTTTAACGTGTCCTTAACTGTTTAGCTTACATTAGCCCTTCTGAGAACTCTTTGCTCAGTTTATCTAAAGAGCACTGGTGGCACATCAGCTTCAGTAATGGCGGGCACTTTATTTTGTTGAGTTGCAGCGCGCTATGCGCGCTTTCACTTTTACAGGGGGGCCACACGCAGCGCATGATCATTATCTTTTTAAAACTCTCTCCCCTCTCCACAGCCGTGTACGTAGTATCTCTGTATGTATTTTATTTTAACAATGTATCTTTTTAATAATAGCGGGCACGTCCTTTCTTTTTCCCCTCAGCTTCCAGTTGGTTGGTTACATAGTAGGCGCAGACACACTGCGATGCCACTGTTCATACTTGCGCTCTTCGGCAGCTTACTCTGTTCTCTCCACAGTCCTTATGCACATTTAACAAAGGGTAAGGCCCAGCGTTCACCTCGAATAGCGGGACCATAAGGGTTTTGTGACAGTTGCAGGCTATGTGTATCTTCTTCGTGGTAAGTTGTCTGTGCGTGAGGGGGTTGTAGTCCAGATTTCCATTCGGTACTGGTAGTTTTGTTGCAGCCTTCTCACCCTCATGGTATCTCGGGCATAACCGCCTCTGCTGTGATGGCGCTGATTCTCAATAGCAAACTCGTATCTCCCTCCCCCCGGCCGCCATGTTGAGTGCATAGACTTTATAAACTGAGGCGGTGCCCGCTGCCCAATCAACGGCTGAGACTCCAGTATCTTTCGTTTGCACAAGGAGTTCTCCTTTAAGCAGGTTATTTTAGGTGAGTGCTCAGTAATTCACAATCGGCAAACGTAAAGCGACTGGTCCTGGTACTGCGCCCCGCAGAGTCACAACGACTGATAACATGCTGGAAAGGGCGTTGGGGGGGTCATAACTCGTGAAATTTCTATGACTGAACGTCATTTGCCACTTAACCAGGGGCAAGTACTTTGGGGAGTAATAAGTACTGATAGTGTTTCCATCATTGCTGCTGGTGCTAGTGAGGAACAGTAAATTGTGGAAATTTGTGGTAAGAATTATGATAGATTACTCTGTGCGATGAATAGCCCATCTGTTTCACCTAGTGTCAAAGCAATCTAGTTGCCTCACAAACCTGCAATCAAGTGAAACAAGCATTTGCAATGCAATAGGTCTCGCATTTACTTTAGTTTGAGCTATTGGCATTGTAAATGACAATTACTTTTATTTATATTTTGTTTTTTAAAACATAAATAAAAGGCATTGTTGTTTACAATGCTAATTGCTTAAACTCTCACAAATGCGAGACCTATAGCATTGCAAATGCTTGTCTTAAGACAGCCCCTGTTTCTGTTAAGCTACATTTGTGCAGCCACTAGGCTGCGTGATCTTTCCACAGTTTATGCTACTCGATATTGAATATGAGTGACAGAGATATTCCTACATATTCTGAGGAATACATTGCGAAAACTATAGGTGTCCCTTCAGTAAGAGGGCCTTCAGCCCCCTCACCAGTAGTTAGTAAGGTGCAATCATTCCTTGACAAATTGGAAACATAGCTCACAAAAACATGTCCTTAAATGCATGTCCGTATATGCACGTATGGTGACCTAATATTTAATATCTGATGTCATTCCACTCGGCCTCCAAGTGCCACTATAATTTTAACAATAACCTCAAATTCCACAACGGATTTAGTCATATAGCTACTACTGGCTCTGGACATTGGCTGGCGCTTGGAATCAACACAACATTGGAGCACAGTAAAAAGGAATTCAAAGCTATTTCTGATTTTGGAAAGAAAACCTTGGAGGCTGATACATTACTGGTAGTTATTCAGAAGAACTCAGATCTAATAGAAAGCACCAGAATAGTCAAGCCTCCTCACCAGGGTCTCACTTCTCTTTTTTAGGCAAAAAACAATCAGAGTCTGATGAGAGGACAATGCAGAGGTCAGCTACAAAACTTCCACCATTCGAGAGACAAAAAGATGCACATTTTTTAGGTGGTGTCCACACAATAAATAGGATGACTAATCCCACAAGGGGCACTATGACCAACACTTTTGGTGACAATTCCTATATTTAATTTATCTAACCATGTGTTATCTACTACTGAGCTTTGCACACTATGTCAGGAACTATCTTTTCTCCTGACTGAAAAAAATGATTTCTTTAACATGCTTTTATAATTATTATGGTTCTTTAGAAAACTCCACATTAAAGCATTTGTTTCAGAAAACCCATAATACATAGAACCTTTCTAACCCACTAGGCTCAGACCTCATTCATCCTTTGCCCCAACCCCATACCCCCATTGCTAAATTACCCACAGAACTCTTGGTCTTTGAAAGTGTGGTCCTAAAAGACATTTTTAAACTCAACGACACCCGTGAGCATATTCCATACAACAATCTCCAAAATAATGATTCTATCATCATAAAACCCTGAGACAAAGGGGAGGGATTGTAATTCAGGAAGTACTATTATGCAAACAAGAAATACATAGACAACTAAACAACCATGAGCACTATATCAACTACTAACCTCCTTTGCCAGATTTAAAAATCATTAACGAGATTGCCATTAAAGCTAAAATTCATGGCTTCCTATATACAGGATAGGTGGGATTTCATTAACAAGGTTGAAGACATTGTCTTTGTTAGTGACACAAAAATGTTGGTATGTCTAGACTCTGTTTCACTGTCTTCCAATATACCATAGTCCACTAGCATTTACGTCATTGCTGAGTTACTATACACTCTCTCCTAGAGCTTCCCACTAAATTCATCATATCCCTATTACTATTTGCATTCTCAAATAAATATTTTGACTTTATGGTACTTCCTATCTGCAGACAAAAGGCACTTTGATGCAGGCTAATTTTCAATGTAAATTACTTTGAATACAAACACATTTAGAATGAAGCAACAAAGCCCTTCTACAAACACATTCTCCTGAGGAAGAGATTCGTAAACTATATTTTTCTCATTTGAAGAACGGTTAGGAACATTCTCTTTGAATTCCTTACTTGGATAAACACCCTTTCTCAGGGCTTACAATTTACTTCCAGGTATAATAGGGCCTCCATTGACTTTTTGGATCTAACAAAACTTCCTGTTGATGGTCGGTTAGGAACTAGATTGTACTGCAAATACACTGAGCATAATACTCTACTCCAATAGGCTAGTAACCAGTTGAAGACACTAAAGGATGAATTACGATTTGGTAAATTTTTGTGTATTTGCATAAATCGTAAATAGAAATGGGATTACTTTAGGGAGTCAGAAATCTTGAGTGATAAACTTCTGGCTAGAGGATATCCATTGAAATGACAGTGAGCCTGGTACTCATGGTGTGAATACCTATTCACATCTGAAGAGAAGCATGAAACTGGGCACATAGGGGTCGATTCCGATTCGGGCCGGAAAAAGCACCGACCGACTCGGAGCCGGAAAAATTACCGACCGACACGTACCAGTGGCGCCCGACACGCCAAGTACGATGCAAGCCGCGATAAATCCGACCGACACGTCAGGAAACCAAGCCGACCGACCGAGCCGCTCGGAAAATAGCAATCCGGCCGGAAAAACACGCGAATCCAACCGACCGACACGCACCCGGAACAAATCCGACCGAATCGTACCCGCCAACTCCAACCCGCAAAGTACGATGCAAGGCGCGAAAACCCGACCGAGTCGGACGGAGGACAAGCCGTACGACCGACACGCATACAAAACCGAGCCGAAGCAACACAATACACCGCGACCGACGCGTACGCAGCATACAAAACTGCACAAACACAGCGTGAACGAAACGGAGAACACCGTACGAGACCAATGCAGGGTCCGACTCGGTCACAAGAACGTTTCCAACATACACAAACAGCACAAAGGAAAAATCACCCAAAAAAGGCCAAACAAGCAATTAGCAAGCCAATAAATACTGGGGGGGTGGGGACAGAGAACAAAGACACACCCACAACTCCACCTATATAAAGGACACAAATCACTACCATGAGCCTTTGCAAATGCCATTCCACTGCCAGCACCCAAGAGAAAGCAACCACACACCCACAGCTCACCCCTCACACAAGCCACACACCATCAGCACACCAACAAATACCTACCTCACATACACCCAGCAAAACACACACTCACACACCCTCACCTGCACACCAACACACACATCACTCACCATCACCACCCATCACCATGCCCCCCAAGAAGAATCCCAAGTTCCTAGATTGTGAATTGGAAGTCCTGGTAGACGAGATCCTCAGGGTGGAGCCACAGCTGTTTGGCACTCTGGTCCAACAGACCCCCATGTCGCAGAAAACCAAGATGTGGGAGAGGATCATCAACAGGGTGAACGCCCAATCACCATGTCGGCGCACAAAGACGGACATCCAGAACAGGTGGTATGACGTGCGCAGGAGGGTACGGGACCTGCTGAAGATAGACTACATCAACAGCCAACATACCGGCAGTGGCCCTCCTGCCAAGCCAATATACCTCAGGCCCTGGGAGGAGAAGGTGCGGGCCATCCTTCCGCCAGTGAGCGTATATGGACTAGAGAACATCCCAGAGCCTGGTGAGTACACAACAAATGTACACAATAAACTGCCACAAAACACACACATCACTGTCAAGGGGAGAGTCAAACCATGCACACATAGCAATTACACAGCAACTAGAACAGAATCATCCCAAAATGTGTATGTCAGTCAGATAAACACAACACATGCCATCAAAAAAGTCACATCCAACTGTGCCAACACATGTACAAACACAACCACAACTACAGCTAGGCAGTGGCACAAATAGAACTAACACACACATCCACACATGTAGCCACCACAACAACACCAACACACAGTGAAGACCACTCAAAGGAAGGAATTCTGTGTATGCTGGCCAAGTCAGTGTAGCCAATAGCATCATGGGAGTCGCAGTCACACATATTGCCCCCCCCACAACTGTCCCATCAACACCACCCTGAACCATGCTCACATCACAGGGAGTGGAGAAGGACTCACAAGATGGCTGACACTGGCTACTGCTGTGGGGAGCACAAGGCCCTGCTGCCAACTGTGCACCAACAAACAGCAGGACACCACTGACTGACATCCTGAGAGACAACTTACACTCCCTGCAATGCAAGCACGTTCCATGGTGGGATATCTGGCTGGCTGGGTGGGAAGGGGGACTTGCAGCCCTGACCATAGTCACCAGCACCTCCCCTCACACCCCCCCAACACAAACTCCACAGTACCCACCTGGTAGAATGCAATGCCCTCCATCCTAACACAAGATCCCACAAAGCACCACCACCCTGGGTTATGTTGTGTGAAGCACAGGGACACTCTTGGGACTCTTAGCCAAACAACTGCCAGGACAACACTCCCAGCCATCCTGTCAGCACAGCCAGCCCACCCCACAGGGAAGCAGAGTCAAAAGGAAGGAAGCATGGGCATGCTGGGAAGGGGGTGGAGGCAATAGCATGATGGGAGTCGTAGTCACAGACATTGCTCAGCCTCACAACTGGCCCATCAACACCACCCTGAACCATGCTCACATCACAGGGAGTGGAGAAGGACTCACAAGATGGCTGACACTGGCTACTGCTGTGGGGAGCACAAGGCCCTGCTGCCAACTGTGCACCAACAAACAGCAGGACACCACTGACTGACATCCTGAGAGACAACTTACACTCCCTGCAATGCAAGCACGTTCCATGGTGGGATATCTGGCTGGCTGGGTGGGAAGGGGGACTTGCAGCACTGACCATAGTCACCATCACCTCCCCTCACACCCCCCCAACACAAACTCCACAGTACCCACCTGGTAGAATGCAATGCCCTCCATCCTAACACAAGATCCCACAAAGCACCACCACCCTGGGTTATGTTGTGTGAAGCACAGGGACACTCTTGGGACTCTTAGCCAAACAACTGCCAGGACAACACTCCCAGCCATCCTGTCAGCACAGCCAGCCCACCCCACAGGGAAGCAGAGTCAAAAGGAAGGAAGCATGGGCATGCTGGGAAGGGGGGTGGAGGCAATAGCATGATGGGAGTCGTAGTCACAGACATTGCTCAGCCTCACAACTGGCCCATCAACACCACCCTGAACCATGCTCACATCACAGGGAGTGGAGAAGGACTCACAAGATGGCTGACACTGGCTACTGCTGTGGGGAGCACAAGGCCCTGCTGCCAACTGTGCACCAACAAACAGCAGGACACCACTGACTGACATCCTGAGAGACAACTTACACTCCCTGCAATGCAAGCACGTTCCATGGTGGGATAACTGACTGGGTGGGTGGGTGGGTGGGAAGGAGGTCTGGCTGTCAACCAAACACAATCAATGCAGACCATGTTCACACCCCAGAGAATACATAGAAATGCCCAAATAATGCAGGACAATGTGCCACACCAATATCAACCCCTGACTGTGACGACTTAGGACAATACAATGTACAGGCCCGCACCCCGAGGCACAGTCACAACTGTCAGGTGTGTCAACCACTGATGCCTGCAGAAACATGACATACATTGTTTGTGTCTCCCAAAAACAGGTGATGATAGGGACACAGCAGCAGACGCTGAGGAGTCCCAGTCCCAGGCTCAAGAGGATGCCGAGCTCACTGGCGTCGTACAGCCTCTGTCCTCCTCGGACGATGAACAACCTGGCACATCCGGTGCAAGTCAACATGCTGCACCAGCAGGACCACCAGCTGCAGCACCAGCAGGTCCACCAGCTGCACCCCCTGCACCCACCCCTCCAACGACTGTCACCACGAATACCATCCCTGCCGACATGGACAGAATAAGGAACAACACCAGCGCAGTGACCCTGGACCAACCTGGGGCCATGGACACCACCACCACCACCACCCCCAAGGTGGACCAGGGTTATCTGTGCGTGCAACTGCACACACTGCACATGTCAGCAGGGGTGGTGGGAGGGGTGGGAGACAGAGGTCGCTGCTTGCAGACGTTGCTGGTGTGCATGAAGACCCACAACTGGTACGCATAGCTGATGCGTACCAGTCCAGCACCGGAGAGCTCAGCCAGGTAGTGGGGCTCCTCAGAGACATCAAACAGCAGCAGGCTGCCCATCATGCCCGCTGGACTCCCACATGTCCCACGTGGAGTCACACATGTCACGTGTGGACTCCCACATGTCCCGCGTGGAGTCCAAGTGGGATGTACTACATGAGATGACGGCGGTGCACAGGGACATTTTACAATGCCTCCGCCAGATGAACAGCAACCAGTCCACACCTCCCTGTGTGCCAACAACATCTGGTACCGAACAAACTGCAACTGCCACAGGGAGGGAGGAGGACTCTGGCGGAGAGTCCCCTGCACCGCAGCAGCCTGCACTTGAGGGCCCCCCCCCCAAGAAGAGGGGTCGTCCGAGGAGGGGAAAGTGAGAGGCTGATGGCCAAGCGCAACTCCCAGGAAGCCTGAACCTGTTCTGGATTTTCGCCTTTGTGCACAGACTGTTCACCCTGTTGATGGCAACACTACTCCCACACATTGCATGGGGAGTACAAGTTGGAACAATGTGTCAGACAACTGTGGCCCCGATACTGGGGATCCTGTCTACCTGGACTTTCTATTCATCTAGGAACTTGGGATTGCAAGATTCATGTACAGCACAATCCATCCTATGCACTATTATCACAGATGTATCACAATAAACACACTAATACACCATACTTGCCTCTGTCGTGATTCCAACGTGGGTGCTGTTATGGGGATGATGAACTGCAAAATTACACTGTGTATGCGAACTGCAACAGCAAGGACAACACAGGCATGCGAGTACAGGCAACGTGACACATATGAGGGAGACACACCACCAGGGCTACACAACACATACACACCTAGGCCATCTGACTCATTGCCTACACTGATGTTGCCAGGGAAGACGGTGCAATGCACAGACACCACACCCATTCCCAGTTGTAGTCAAGTAGCCCACAGGTGCAGTAAGCAAATGGCAGTCAAATGTGTGACCACAGACAACGCACATCACTAAGTGAAGCACAGGTTTATTACACAGTAGCAACATGCCGTAACCACTACAGATGCAAGGTAACCCCACCTGGTAGCGGGCACACAGTCAACAACTGTAGACAGAAGGAAGTCCATGGGTGTGGCGCACATCACCTGTAGGGACACAACAGCTACCAGCCTGGATGTGCAATCACGTCGTCGGTGGACACAGTTGACCAAACGAATCTGAAAGTACCCTGTGAAGGACAGAAATGACACACAGTCAAAAGCAATGCAGTACAGGACAGAACAGCAAAACTCATGCACAATACATGTTACAAGATACCCACCCAGAACCAAGTTAGCATGTCAACACTGTTGGGGAGTACAGCCCACCTGTCACCACACATCGCAACACACATCCTGTCAAGTAGCCCATGGACACACTCCAACAGCACCAGAGCACCACCCACACATCATGCCAACTCACATCATTCACATGACACCTCAGGATACTCACATTCAGCTAAAGAAGTTGGTGATGAGCTGTGTGCGGACATCACCATCACCATCATCATCATCATCGTCACTGGCATCGTGGTCCAGGCCAGGATCCTCCACAGGTGGCGGATGTTGGTCATCGTCATCCTGGATGAGAGGCAACTCCTTCCGCACTGCCAGGTTGTGGAGCATGCAGCAGACGATGATAATCTTGCACACTTTCGCAGGGGCATATGGGAGGGACCCTCCGGTCTTGTCCAGGCAGCGGAAGCGGCTCTTCAGGAGACCAAAGGTCCGCTCAATCACTCTCCTGGTCCGACCATGTGCCTCATTGTAGCGCATCTGGGCAGGTGTCACAGGGTTCCTGAGGGGTGTCAGCAACCACGGCATGTTGGGGTATCCCGAGTCACCTACGGACAGACAAGTGCACATCAGCTGACTTGGAAAAGTGGGCGGAATACTACAGATCAGATCACACACAATGGCACAAAGTCAGTACACACCGACAAGCCAGGCACGCTGGTTCTGCATCTGTGCCATCAACCTGGGGATGCGACTACTCCTCATCACAAAGGCATCGTGTGCTGAACCAGGGAAACGGGCACACACGTGTGTGATGGTCATGTCTGCAAGACACACCACCAGTGCATTGACCGAGTGGTAGTGCTTGCGGTTCCTGTAGGCCTGCTCCTGGGCCTGTGGTGGTACCAAAGCCACATGTGTCCCATCAATGGAGCCAATGACATGCGGCATCCTCCCCAGGGCATAAAAGTCACTCTTCACGTCAGTGAGTCGTCGCAGTCTAGGGAAATAGATGTACCGGTTCAGGAAGAGCAACATTGCCGCCAAGAAATCGCGGAGCACACGGCTGAACATGGTCTGTGACATCCCACCAGCAGACGCCACAGTATGTTGGAAGGTACCGGTGGCAAAGAAGTGTAGGGCTGCCATCACCTTCACCTTGGGGGTCAGCGCTGTAGGATCCGGCCGGCCAGGCTGCAAATGTGGGGACAACTGCACTGCAAAATCCTCAATCAGCTGCCTGGTGAAGCGGTACCGTCGGATGCTGTCCCGTTCCACCATCGTTGCCAGGTCTGGGAATGGCCGATGGACAGCAGGAGCCCCTGCAGTGCAGAGGAGAAGTAAGCAAGATCGTCAGTCACCCCACATATGCGGCATTGAACACACTCAAGATCCCAACATACATCATCATGAGGCACAACTACATGAAGTGTGCAGTACCGGAACGACATGTATGGTACATACATGGCCAACATCTGTCAACACGGTCCTACAGGTGGCATCAATTTGTCCCAGGTTGGCCCATTGGATATCATGATGCTGTGTCACAGTCACCCCCCAGTGACATGTGAGGACAGATGTGCCCCAGGCACCACAGCTCAACGACAGGCACATTCCCAGGGACCCTGTAATGCCACATGGACACTGGCATCACCTGGAGTATCATGTGTACACCACAACAAAACAAACATGACCCCCACAGGTAGTGGCCACACTTGCCATGGCAGGAGAGCCATGGACGTCTGTGACACACACGCACAACATCAGAGTCCATGCACACACAACGTGGATGTGGAGACTGTCTCCCATTGTGCACATGAAATCAGAGACATTGTAAACACTACATGCACAAAGACTGTGGAGGGCCATCACTATTGTGCCACTGGGACACCCTGGCTCAAACATACCGTCCCACATGGGACTCACGGGGTATGTGACATGACATACACAAACACCACTGTGAAATGTGACCATGACACATGCACAGATATGAACAGTTGCACATCACAGTGGTCACGTACACGTAACACCCAGGATCCTGTCCCCATTAACACGTGCACAGCCTGGGGGTGGCTGCCCACAGGTGACACCCACAGGACAACATGTACACCAACATACACACAATAGGAAATGCAGCCTTACATGCCTTATGATAAGGTTTGGACAGGCTGTCGTGATGTAGGTGTGCCCCTCACTCCCTGGGAGCTATCTGTGGCTGGCACATGTCCATCTGAGACAGGCATGCTGACCTATGCCAGTCACATATACAGTGATGCGTTGAACAGCAATGGACCGATCGGTGCCTCCGGCCGGCCCATTGCATTCAATGTGTGCGGGTACGCGTTGTACCCCTGTGCGCGTTGAACTGCAATGGACCGATCGGTGCCTCCGGCCGGCCCATTGCATTCAATGTGTGCGGGTACGCGTTGTACCCCTGTGCGCGTTGAACAGCAATGGACCGATCGGTGCCTCCGGCCGGCCCATTGCTTTCAATGTGTGCGGGTACGCGTTGTACCCCTGTGCGCGTTGAACAGCAATGGACCGATCGGTGCCTCCGGCCGGCCCATTGCTTTCAATGTGTGCGGGTACGCGTTGTACCCCTGTGCGCGTTGAACAGCAATGGACCGATCGGTGCCTCCGGCCGGCCCATTGCATTCAATGTGTGCGGGTACGCGTTGTACCCCTGTGCGCGTTGAACAGCAATGGACCGATCGGTGCCTCCGGCCGGCCCATTGCTTTCAATGTGTGCGGGTACGCGTTGTACCCCTGTGCGCGTTGAACAGCAATGGACCGATCGGTGCCTCCGGCCGGCCCATTGCTTTCAATGTGTGCGGGTACGCGTTGTACCCCTGTGCGCGTTGTACCTCAATGGACCGATCGGTGCGCACCCATTGACAATGGGCTTGCCTGGCAACGGACGCGTTTTCGAATTTCGAACGAGTCGGTTGCTGGAAAATCAGTTGGTCACCCACAACAATGTTGCAAATTCATGTATGTCATGAAGTTGAAGTTTTGAAGGATGCTGTGGGCGTGTTTTGGTGCTGCTATTCCATGGATTGGCCAGATTCAGAAGATGCAAACGACTTGGACCTATCACTTTGGACACAAGGGACAGTATCTGCCTCTCCAGCACATATATATTGCTGCCTGTTCCCCTGAGAGCCCACTTGCCTGCACTACATGCTCCAGGACGACATCTGCCACTGCACTGCTGCTGTCTCTGCCCCTCTGGACCCTGCAATGGCACGTACTGTGGAGAGAGCCCCAGCCTTCAGCCTTGAGGAGAACCAGGCCCTGCTGGACAGCCTACTTCCACAGTACAGCAAGCTGTATGGGACACCAGGGGAGCAGGTGAGTGTTCTGTGCACTGCCTTTCTGAATGTGCATTTTGTCTGACTAGCAAGGCTGAGAGTCAGCACACCACTGGCTAGCAGGCTCACTGAGTAGTTGTCACCCCCCATAGTGTGTAGTGACTTGCACTGGACAGGTATGGTGCAGTGACAGTGCTTCTGAACAGGGTTTTACTCCCCATGCAATGATACCATGTAGTGACTTCTGGAAAACTGTCCATGGGCAGCCGTGCACTGCCTGTGTACACCATGTGCCCCTGTGATTGCGACATGTATATGCAACTGTGTCATGCACGGATATGTTGCATGTGTAGTAATGGCCTTATCACTTTGTCATCCTGACAGGCTTCTGCCCATCGGAAGCATGAGATATGGAAGGACATCGTCCGGGCTGTCCGGTCCGTGGGGGTCTACAAGCGCCGGATCCGCAACTGCCAAAAGAGGTGGCAGGACCTTCGGGGCTGGACCCGGAGGATTGCACGGGTCCAGCTGAAGCTGTCGCCTCCTCGCAGGAGGGGCGGAACACGGACCCTGACCCCCCACATGCTCAGGATCCTGGCGGTGGTCTTTCCAGACCTGGATGGGCAGCTGAAGGCCAGAGAGCAGCAAGGAGGGGGTGAGTCAAAGACTGCACTGTGTACTCTGTCTAACATGCTATGTGCCCTCCTCGGGCCTGGTTAAACTGCCACAGTACAGCAGTCATGTTGTCCAGGAGCCATGTCCCTCTATTGTGCACTGCCCACTCCTCATCTGATACCCAGGTGTGGCCCTTACATGCAGGGAATTCTGTCACTTAGGACTGTGTCCTTGCAGTTTGCTTGACTCAAGGTGGGAGACAGCATCTGTTTCCCTGACTCTGTGGTGGGCATCATGGGTGGGTCCATTGCTTACACAATGCCTGTATTCTGACATGTATTCAGCGTGTTACTTTGATCTGTGGTCCAATTGCTGAGCTGATCCACCACATGTGGCTGGGGTACCTGGCACACACCCATGCTGCGGGTGGGAACAATGTTTGGGCCCCAGGAGTATGTATATGACGTGTGTCACACATACTTAGCCAGCTGCCTACAGTCCAGGGCTCATCCCTCATTCATGTGGGGCTGGACAGTCATGCCTACTCCAGGCCATACAATACACTCTGTACTCCCACTCCCGTGTATCAGCGGACACATTGTGCACAGTGATTTGACCCCTCAGGTGTCTGCCTCTGTGTCAGTGTGCTGTGGATTAGTCGCCAGGACTGCTGTGGAGTTTCTTGGTAGGGGCTCAGCATGCCACTGGAGATGTGACCATAGGAGACGATACTTGTGTGACACATAGGTGTCTGATCAGCTGCCCATGCAGACTGGGGCATGTAAATGTGAAGTTCAGGCAGCTGTTCCCCATGCACAGCAGAGTGTGAGGGGCTCAGGTTCAGAGGGTAGTGTCACAGGTCTCCCATATGTCCAATAGGTATGACCTGGACAGATGAGGGTTAAGAGGATGTGTTGTGGGGGGATGTACATGTGCACTTGTGCAGCTCCAGGACTTGCATTCCCCATGACCTACTATTGTGACACAGTGCAGAGTGTTGTTGTCTGGCTGCAAAGTCATACATCACTGAGCCAGTGATGTATGACTTTGCAGTCATGCCTCCGCCATGGCATGTGTCTACTGATTGGTGAGCCTGCAGGGGAGTGACATGTGCTACATGCACACCATAGTGGCGCTGGCTATCAGGACATGGGTGCATCATGGTGTCTGTCGCTGGTATGCATCACATGCATTTCCTATTTGACTCTGGGCATCCCTTACATCCGGAAACCTGTACTGACTCAGTGGCAAGAGCTGTGATGTGTCCACACCGTGTCCTCTGCACTGTCCAACTACTGTGTACTTGGTGCATGTGTCAACACTGGGGTGTTGCAATCCAACAGACACCAGACAGATGGGTGCAAGGCCATGTGGGATGTGAGTGCCATGCTTGGCATCAGACTGACAATTGACTTCTCCTGTTCAATTAGTGCACTTTTAGCAATGTACAACTAATGATGCCAGGGCTTGCTCTGTGATGTGCTGTGCTCACAGTGGTGTGTGCGTTATGTGCAGGTGACTGATGTCTGTCTGTTTCCCCATTGTTTGCAGATACATCCACGGCCACGGAAGGGGACAGCTCCACGGACCAGGAGGAGCCGGAGAGCCAGACTGGGTCAGCAGCCGAGGAGTGGTCGGAGGGACCCAGTGGCACGGAGGGCGAGGGGAGCCACACCGAGGAGTCCTCAGCAGCATCCACCTCAGCTGAGGACCAGAGCAACTCGGAGGATGACTCCCTTGTGGAGGCGGGTGTCAGCAGCCACCACACCCCAGCTAGTGTTGCTGTCCCCGCCACCACCAGCACCACCACCGCCCTCCCATCGGCTCCCATTCCCCAGGTCCGTGGAGGCTCCCATGTCCGGGAGCGTGTCTCCTTTGGGCCAGGCACCGCACCCCCTGCCCCTGTGTCCCCTGCTGCCCTGAGTGAGGAGTCTGTGTACCTCCTTCGCCAGCTCCATGTAGGGCAGACAGCCATGCTGAGTGTCCTCCATGCGCACACCGCGCTGTTGACTCAGCTGGTGTCGTTCATGGAGGGCATCTCATCGGGCATGTCTGACCTACAGAGGGGCAATAGGTCCATAGACTCCTCCCTGACGGCAGCAGTGTCCCTCCTCAAACGGTCCCTCACCCCTCCTGCCTCTGCTCCATCCACACTCCCCAGCACCTTACCCATCCCAGGCACACACACACCGGCACAGGCACACACCAGCACACACACATCCAGCACACTGACACACACGCCAATGACAAAACGCACACGCACGCACATTCAGGGGACTGAAGCCAGACTCACAGGGGATGGGGCCCTGGAACACACACACGCATCCACATGCACTGCGCAGTCCTCAGTTCCCTCTCCCTCCAAAGCACCCTCCCTTGCCTCACCTGCAACCCCAAAGTCACAGCAGCTCTTCCTCTGTGACCTCGGCCTCTTCCCCACCGATGAAGCTGCTCCAGCATCCCGGGGGAAGAGGAAGCCCACCCACACGGAGCAGAGTGCCCCTCGCCCCCGGACACCCTCCCCCAGGCGCAGACGGACTGAGGCCCCCACCCGCAAGTCCCCCCGGAGTGCTAAGAGCAAGACCCCGCCACCGCCCTGCAGCTCAGGCACGAGGTCTCCGTCCTCCATCCCTCAGGCCCCCACTGCACAGGTGCCCCCACCACACCCTGCCCCAGGTTCCCCCACCCACAGATATACCATCCCCAAGATGCTCCGGCCTTCTCCCCCTGCCACTTGCTCTCCCAGCACCACACCCCCCGCTGCGCTTGTCTGTGCCACTGATGTGGTGAGGGTGTCCTCCCCCTCTGTCCAACCCACCTTGCCTGTTCCCCATTCTCCTCCCCTGGAGGTAGGCACTGCAGTGGAGTCCACTACCGCCCTGTCTGACTTGGGCACTGCAGTGGCGGACCTGTCCACCCCATCTGCAGGGTCCACTGCAGTTGTGCCGGCACCCACGACATCTGTGTCATGCCCCCCAGTTGTGCCGGCACACACCATGTCAGACACCTCCACTGCAGTTGTCAGTGGCTCTCCAGCACCCACCACCCCTTCCCTGACTCCCCCTGGTGAGCCCTGATCCTGTCCCTGCGGTGCCTGGCCTGCCCCCCGGTTGCCCCTCCTAGTGGATTGTCCCTGGTATTGTGCAGGCATGCGTAGGGTGACATCTGCCAGTGTCACCCTGTTTGAACTTTGACAATGGACTGGCCATTGGCCTTTGCTCTAATTTCTTCTGGACGTCGTTATCAAACAACACATATGCTGAATAAAGCAACTTTCTTTTCTCTAGTGCTCATGCTTCAGATGTACATGTTGTTGGTGCAGCTAACCATGCCCTTGCTGCAGTGATGGTGATATCTGGTCTCATGATTATGAAGTGTTACTGTGCAGGAACCCATGTGGTCCAGGGGGAATGTGTCCTATCATGTGGTGTATCCATGTCATCAATAGCAGCATCTGAGGGTGTCATGTGTTCAGTATTTGGCAATGGGTTTCCTACTTACATTGGCAATTTCATATCTGTGGCTTCCACCCCTGCACATCTGTTGTGCCTGCCATCGTTGCATTTGTCTACTTCCCTGACCGTGTTGCCATCTCCAGTGGACATGCAGGTTTGGGCATCAATGGGGAGGGACTCATCCGTGTAGTCAGTGCAACATTGCTATACAAGTGTGTTGGATCTGTGCTGATGATTCCGTTGGCACATCCATGACCAGGCTGATGTGATGGGAGCCCTCATTTGGTGCTAATTGTTGATTGTGTGACCAAGTGCTCAGCTGACATGATGGGGCCCTACTGAGGCAACATATGGCACAGCTTTCCTCACACAGGAGTGGAGTCCCCTCATGGCAGTGTGTACACGTGTGACATTGCCTGCGCCCAAGGTGTGTGTTGTATGTGCATGTCTGTGTGTTCACTTCCATTCATCTGCGCATGCTGTGATCCCTAGTGTTGTACCTGTTTGTGATGCTTGCTGACTTGAGCTATGTTCCCCCAAAGTCTTCTCCCTGTGTTCTCTGTGATGTGGGTGCATGGCACATTACTGGTCATCAGGGTGTCACCCATAGGTGTGTTTGCTGTCAGGGCAGAGTTTGTGTGCAGACGCAGATGGGTCACAGTCAGGTTTCCCTTTGGCACTTGTTGTTTGCCCCTGTCATGTGATTTCCAGTTTGTGTTATCTTTCAGTGATTGTGACACGTTGTGTGTGTGACTGCTGGCACTCCTTAGGGTCCGGGCTGCAATGTTGGTTGTTGTCTATGTGTGTTCTTTGTGGGTGACCTTGGCTTCTTCATTGGTGTGTGACTGTGGCTGGGATCCCATTGGTCGGTGTGGTATTGCCGTCATGTCCATGTACAGCGTAGTGTGCAGTGTGTCAGACATTCAGGAGTCTTGTTGAGTGTCACATGTGTGATGTGTTTCTACACCTTGGTTCCCACCCACCACCCTGGAATAGTCATGGGTGCATGTGCAATGTCACCAGTGCATGTGTACTTCACTGCTGCACATTGTTGGAGGTCGAGGGGTGTGGTCTTGAGTGTGTGCAGATGAGAGTTGTTGCCCGGCTAGGCCCCTGCCTCCATGTTGGCCTTGGCTTACTGGCCATGCTGATTGATTTGTGCTTGTGTAGGTGTGATGGTAGTTTGTTGCTCAGGACACCTGACTGTGGTTCACAGTGTGAACGACATTTAGCTTTGTCATCACAGTGGTATTTTTATTCAGCCCAGGGTCACCACATTGTGGGGGCCCTGGGGGTGGTGCTGTGGTGTGTCTGTGACTTGCTGTGTCAGTTGTTGTTCCTACGTGCCTGTGTGACATGTGTGTTTTGTGCTCCCTCTCACCTGTCAATGCCTGCTTGCCCACATAGGGGATTTGGATCCATGAGTTACCTTAGTGTGGCAGTGTATGCACATCTGTATGATTGGTATTCAGCTCTCCTCATGTGTTGTGTTGTTGCCTGGGGACACTGGCACCCCCACCCCTCACCTGCTGTGTATGATGACAGTGTTGGTCTGCCTGTTTGTGTTTGTGCATCTGCACCACTGCATTGGCATATCTTGGGTGTGCCATTGGCTGTATGTTGTTTGGTGTGTTTCCCCTGCTGTCCCTGGGACTCCTAGGTCATCGGTCAGCACAGTGATCATGGTTTGTGTGTCCCATTGCTGCCATGGTATGGTATCTGTTCACCTCACATCTGCTGTCTCCACAGGATATCTGCATTTGTGTGCCCATTGGTGCAAATATGTGGTTCTGCATTCTGATGGTCACTTCTGTCATTGTGTCATTGATGACTGTTGACGGTCTCAGCCCCCATGGGTGTTGTTTGTCTGCACATGGCCAAAGGAATGTTTCATTTGCACTGCAGTATTTGGCTCCCCCAATTTATGTTGCAATGGGACACATACACTACTTTGCCACAGATGAGTTTTTGGTTCTGTGACCAGGAATGATCCATGCAGTTTGGCAGTTGCAGCTCTTTCTTTGTCAACAATTACCTTTTGGTCACTGTGATGATGAGGGTGTAGACCCCATTGCCACAATGGTCAAAATGTGCTTCAGCTATGGACCCCACACTTGCCTTTTGGTCACTGTGATGATGGGGGTTTAGTCCCCATTGCCACAATGGTCAAAATGTGCTTCAGCTATGGACCCCACACTTGCCTTTTGGTCACTGTGATGATGGGGGTTTAGACCCCATTGCCACAATGGTCAAAATGTGCTTCAGCTATGGACCCCACACTTGCCTTTTGGTCACTGTGATGATGGGGGTTTAGACCCCATTGCCACAATGGTCAAAATGTGCTTCAGCTATGGACCCCACACTTACCTTTTGGTCACTGTGATGATGGGGGTTTAGGCCCCATTGCCACAATGGTCATGGGCTGCTTGCATTGTGGGTGCCACACACATATATGTGTGGCACATGTGCTAGGGGGTCACATTGTATGTTCAAAGTCATGTTCGGTGTTGTAGGCATTTGACACAGCCTGCTCACACGCTTGTCATGGTGGTGGGGGGATGTCTTAATCTTGCATTCCCTAGGTTGTGGTGTGCTTGTTGTGTCATGCATTGTCCATCCTATGAGTGGGGGTGGTAGTAGTGGTAGGCATCCAGCCCCCTGGCTAAGGGTGGTAGTAGTGGTGGGCATCCTGCCCCCTGGCTAAGGGTGGTAGTAGTGGTAGGCATCCTGCCCCCCTGGGTGAGGGTGGTAGTAGTGGTGGGCATCCTGC
>CAWUFW010027368.1:0-27270 GCA_963921515.1 Calotriton arnoldi | reverse complement strand
GCACCTCTGACGACAGTGACAATGCTCAACGGACCCCAACATTTCATTATTTTTGTTAATTAAGTTAAGGAGGTCGAGATATTTATATTTTTTTTTAAAGTTTTGTTCTTACCTGTGTTGTAGTATAATCTGATATAGTAGTTTATGTAGATTTTCTTTCTTGTCTGGTCTCTCTCTTGCAAAGTAACGCTCTCCCTCCGTGTTTGGCCGATAAACGGTAAATTTGTGTTAATTAATTGTTAGTTTTTATAGTGTTTAGTTAATTAGTTAAAAAAATGTATTGGTTTGTGTGTTTTTAGTTTAAAAGGATTGGTTGAGATACGTTATTTGAATTTTTTAGCAGTTACCTTTTAATTAGGTAAATATATGTAATGTTTATTTAATGTTTATATTTATTTTATTTGTTGTTGTTATTTAAATATATTTGTTAATAAATGTAATTTATAATATTTATAGTTGTTATATATTATATATATGTAATTTTAGTATCGTTGGAAAGTAATTTATTGTTATATTATGAATGTATTCATTTATTTGGGTTTGTATAATTGTGTTATAATTTTTTTAATCATTTAATATCTTTTATATATTTTGTTATAATTTATGACAGTATTTTGGGATATGTTAAATAATTAAATAATTCTAAATAGTGTTTATTGAATGTTAAATGGCATTTTTGATATTATTTATATGTATTTTATCTATATTTGTGTAGTCGATATTAGTATTTTCAATATTTTTGTTGTGTTTCATTCTAATTTAATGTTATTGATATTTTTGTTATCTATATTTTTGCTGTCAATATTTTTGTGATCTATATTTAAGTAGGCGATATTTTTTTATCGATATTTGTGTAAATTCTCGTTTAAGTATATGGTGTCAATATTTGTGTGAATGATATTTTTACCGCAATATTTTTGTCGTCGATATTTCATCAGTGATCCCCCTGAAACCTATGTTTTTTCCAGTGAATTTCTAAGGTTTTTTTAATACTAATTTCTAACTATAACGTCCCTGAAACTTATGGTTTTTTCAGTGAATTTCTAAGGTTTTTTAAATGCTAAACATAACATAGTAGTCGCGTTTGCAGAGTGGTGCAGAAAGGGGCCTGGGCCTCCGACCAGTTCTCAGGAATTCCGCTGCGTAGGACTTACAGGAGGTACCGGGAGGGCTACTTGGCCGCCAAAGTCCCTCAGGCGTAAAGTAGACTTCATCCCCCAACCAGTACTGTGCCAGAAGGCGCGTTTGCAGAGTGGTGGAGAAAGATGAGCGTGGCCTCCGAAGACCTCTTAGCAATCCCACTGTGTGGGAATTACTAGAGGTAACAAGTGGGGTAGTTGGCCCGCCCGGGACATTAGTGGAGCCGGCCCTGGGGGGTGGCGGTCCCCAGGGCCATAGAGGGCTCCAGGATGGGGGCCACGTGGCCCCCCTCCCAACATGAAACATGGCCCCCGGGGGTCCACAACGGATCCCCGTACTTCAATAATTAGTGCCCCGGGGAGGTGGTGGTCCCCGTAGCATGGGGGGGCCCGTGAGGCCCCCCCATTATTGAAGAAAGCCCCGGGGAGGAGGTGGTCCCCGGAGCTTGGGGGGCCTGTGAGGCCCCCCACCCATAATTAATGAAAGCCCCGGGGAGGTGGCAGTCCCAGGGGCTGCAGGGGGCCGCGTGCCCCCTGTGCATAATAAATAAAGACCCGGGGAGGTGGCGGTCCCAAGGGCTGCGGGGGCCCGCGCGGCCCCCGCATATTTACTGGCACATTACCCCCGGGACCTTGCCCACCCGGGGGCTCAAAGAAACATAGCGCGGGAGCCGGCGCTTCGTTTTTTAAAAACATTTCGGCCGGATTCGCGCACCCAGCGCAAATCCGGCCCAAGATGGCTGCCAACACTTCCTGGTTTGGAGTGTCAGCAGCCAATCAGAATCAAGCTTGTGCTCGGGAGTGTTCGCGAATCCTCCTCCGCCACCAGATATCGATATTTTTATTTTTTGAATTTCTCAGGAACTACTGAACGGATTTACACCATTTAAAAAAAAGATCGCTTTCCGAACCAAGACCTACCTTTTTACCTAATTTGGTGTAATTCCGTTCAGCAGTTCGGGCTGTAGCTTTGTCTAAAGTTTAATATGGAAATTAACATGGAGAAAACGCATTTTGGGACCCCCCCTTTTTTCTCGGCCCTTGCTTGATGAATCACCCCGAAACTTTCCAGACAGGAGCTGACCTGAGTGAAGCATTAGTTTTTAAAATTTCGTAAAGATTTGTAAAACGGCGCAAATCAAAAAAAGCTTTTCCTATGAAAACTAGCTGCTAACTATAACTACCTACTGGCGACCGCCAGTAGGTAATATATATATATATATATATGCAAAAAAAGAAGCAGAGAACTCTGGGTAGTTCTCAAGTTTAGGTGGAAAGCAGCTCTTGTATAGAGCACCCTCAACACCAGCGACACCCTAAATTTGCTCACCTCAAATATCTGCTTTTCTATCAGTCTTTAAGCATACGATTAGCACAGTACCATCCTCGCCAAGATAGAAAGGGACAAAGTCTTTTGCCATTTCTACAGCAAAGTCTTTAAGCATAGGATTAGCACAGTGCTATCCATGCTGAGCTGTAAAATGGCCAAAGCCTTTTACAACTCCAGGCACAGTATTACAGCTTTGGATTGGTAAAATACCATCCAAGGCAACCTGAAATGCATAAAAGCAACCCCTGACACGTGTTTCGCTCTCATTAGATCTCTTCAGAGAGGTATAGCTTTGTCCAGACAAAAGTGTATATATATATATATATTCACTGCAAAAACCACAGGCTTCAGGGACATTATAGTTAGGAATTAGCATTTTAAAAACCTTAGAAATTCAGAGAAAAAAACTAAGGTTAGTGGGCCATTATAGTTACGCAACGGACCCCCGCATTTCCTTAATTGGTGCCCCGGGGAGGTGGTGGTCCCCTGAGCTGTGTGGGGGGGCTTGAGCCCCCCCACACTACATTTTTAAAAATAGCCCTGGGGAGGTGGCAGTCCCCAGGGCTGCAGGGGGGCCACCTGGCCCCCTGCATTTAATGAATATAGCCCCAGGGAGGTGGCAGTCCCTGGGGCTGCGTGGGGGGGCAGGATCCCCCTGATGCCTTTTGTTAAAAAAAAAGCCCCGGGGAGGTGGCGGTCCCCCGGATAGCAGGGGGATTGCGTGCCCCCCGCATTTAATGACTATAGCCCTGGGGAGGTGTCGGTCCCCAGGGCTGTGGGGGCCCCCGCATATCTATTTTCAATTAAAAAACAAATTTAAATGCTTTTTTTTGGCCCTGGGGGTCCCCCTGAGCAGGCCTAGGGAGTCTGGTTGTTTGTACCTTGCCCCCTTTTATTGTTTTTTTATCCTTTTTTGACCTTTTCCTTGTGACTCGGTTAAACCGAGTCACAAGATGGCTGCCAACACTTCCTGGTTTGAAGTGTTGGCAGCCAATCAGATCTCAGGTTCGAGATCGGGAGGGTTCACAGATCCTCTGCGGCCATACTTGTATATCTGAGAAATGTTTACATTTCTCAGGAACTATTGAAAGAGTGCTTTCTGAACCAAGAGCTACCTTTTTGCCAAATTTGGTGTAATTCCGTTCAGCAGTTCGGGCTGTAGCCGTGTCTAAAATTTCCTATGGAAATTAACATGGAAAAAAAGCATTTTGGGACCCCCCCTTTTTCGCGGCCCCCACTTGACGAATCACCGTGAAACTTTCAACACAACAGCTGAAGTGAGTGGGCCATTAGTTTCAAAACTTTTGCGAAGATTCATCAAACGGCACCAAAGATATTGGCAAAAGAAAACACTTTTTGAATAGAAACAAGGTCCTAACTATAACTACCTACTGGTGACCGCCAGTATATATATATAATTATACTTAGAAGGACCATGAAATGTTAAAAAATCTATGCCAAAAATAAAGAAGAGAAACTAACCTGAAGAGTGAACCGGTGTTTGTTTTATCGTGCCGCCGGAGTGGATGTTTTTGCGAAGAAACATCAATGGATGAATATATATATATATATATATATATATATATATCCTAAACTATTACACTGTTAATCTGGAGATCCTTGCTGTATTCATGGATGTACAGAGGGTTTGCAAATTCAGTTCACAAAATAAAGGCACATCATTGGAAGAGGGAGCTTTTTCCCCTGTTTTGCATTGTGGATTCACGAATCTGGCAATGAATTGTCACTGATTGGCTGACAACCACATAACCATTTCTTTTGTGGCTACAATTGCCCAATAAGGTGCACTGGCACCTTTTTTGGAAAAATAAAACCAAACAGGACATAAAGTGGCAGGCTAAGCTACAGCGGATCCCCTTAGGCCCATGTGAGGGGCTCCTAAGGGACCACCATGGCATCAAAATGAATATTAAATAAAATATATATATGAAGAGATATGAGAATCTTAGACCCTTCCTGGAACCTGCAGACCTTACTGGGGTCTCAATATTCACAAATCCATTACAAGATTCATGAATCCTGACTCATTATTTTTGGACTTTGATGCACCACAGCTGCAGGGCCATGCGAGGTACAGCTGATAACTAGCCAATCATTGCTGCATACAGGTGAAGGTCATGTGCAGTGGAGTTGGGTGCCATGGCAGTATTGGCGGCCATGGTCAGTTGGGCATAGGGCCTCTTCAAAGGACAGGCCATAGTCCAACTCTAAGTGGACACTTCCAAAGGCTGTATACAGAGGGGGTTGGCCACCTGCAGCTGGTTGAGCACAGTGGGATGAAAAAAGTGGGTGTCCCTAAAAGAGGAGTGGCCTATATGATTTTTTCTGTGGCTTACACATGCTAACTAAAATTATGTGTTTTCCACAGAATGCAACCCAACCAATAGTTTGGTGTCTTTCTGAAGTTCCTATTATTGCATCCAGATATATAACAGAACTGACATACACTTAAAAAATGTAGGATTATTGGCTTTGCCAACGGCTGTTTAAGATAAATGAGCAGCAACAATGACTTTGTGGTAAATAATTAGTATTGAAAAGGTTTTTATTCTGAAGTTATGAGACTGTGAATTAAACATTACTAAGATCTGTGGAAGGGCTAGTGGTCTTCAGAGTGTCTCAATCACTCCTGTTTTTCCCATTACACAACTTTTCTCTGCAGTCTATGTTAGACACATGGGCCCTTTTTCTCCCCACAGCTATCTGAAATCCTCTTTGTCTCAATCACTCCTGTTTTTCCCTTTACACAACTTTTCTCTGCAGTCTAAGTTAGGGGCTGATTACGATGGCGGGCGGACTTGATCCGCCCGCCATCGTAGCGGTGTTTGGAACCGACAACCATGCATGCGGCAGTCCCGCCTACCCGATTAGGATGGGACCACCACCGCTGCGGTCTGATTCCGCACCGTTAACATTGCAGCGGTGGCTGCTGACAGCAGCACTGCCGCGATGTCTAAAAGAGCATGTTGTGCATTTCACTGCACTACGTGGCAGGCACTACACTGTGCCTGCAACATGGTGTAGTGAAATGCAGGGGGGTAACATGGGTAACCCCAGTGCACCCACACCTCCCCCCAACACAAGGGGGCCTTCAACGGGCCCCCAGGCCCAATCCCGCCAGCCTTTCCATGGTGGCATCGCCGCCATGGAAAGGCCTCTTAAAACCCACATCCTAATATGGCGGACCGTACCTGCTAGGCACCGCCACCATATTAGTGGCCCTGCTCCACCCGCCAGGCAATCGGTGCGATTGCCACCGGAGGAAAAGCGGCGGACAGACTTTCCGTCCGCCACGATACCCACCGCCATCCTAATATGGCAGTGCGTAATTCTCAGTTTGATGGCGGAACGATCGCCACCTCTGGCCCGGCGGTGGCAATCGTTCCGCCATCGTAATGAGCCCCTTAGACACTTGCACCCTTTTTCTCACCACATCTTTCTGAAATCCTCTATCTGCAAATCTCACCCCTCATCTCTTTCCTCTGTAGAATATTATTTTTACTCTCTCCTGCATGCACTTCCTTGCATCTTCGTCAATTCACCACCCCTCCACACACAAAGCACACACTCACCTGTAAGCACTGCATTTTTTTTAAATTTCACCTTGTCTATATTTTGACAACTGTGTACCTCTCTCACGCCACACATTTTCACAGAATCACAACTGCAACTGGCATACATGACCATTGCTCATTGCCCTTTGCAGAGAGGCTAAGTATTGGATGATCGGTATTCTGAACCAGTGGCGGCTGGCATGGATGGGGGGCAAGAAGGGAAGGGGACACGGGGGGAAGCGGGAGTAAAAAAGAAAAAATACCTTCTCGCCGCTTCCTCGCCGCTTTTCTCCTCCTTAGTCCCTCACTCTGGCTGGAACAGGAAGCACACCCAGGCTCCCCATAGCCAATCACAACGATGCAATGCAGCGTTGTGATTGGTCAAAGCGCAGTGGTTCGGCGCTCAGATGCTGACTGGGAGCCTGGGCATGTTCTCCACACAGGCTGTAATGCAGCCTGAATGGAGAACATGCAAGGTGTGCATGAATAATTGGACGGCCCGATACGGCCGGCCAAACATTTATGCGCACTTACCCAGTGTTCTCACCACTCCCCCTGCTCCTGTAGTCAGAGCAGCCCCGCCCTGCCCTCCAAAGCTGCCGCAGCAGGACAAAATAAAATGATAATAACGCGAGTTATTATCATTTTATTTTTCCTTTATTTCACTGCTAAAAAGCTGTGCCGTGATGCTCCTCTGCCTTAGTGGAGGAGCCGCCACTGTTCTGAACACGTTTTTCACCCACTGACGGGCACTGAGAAAAACTCGCACTGCCTTCAGCCACAACTCCAGAGATCTTAGCTGTGGCGTGTTATAAGTGCCTGGAGGCATCACAGTTGAAAGTATTTACTATATGCTACCCAACAAAATACAGTAACATAGCATCCTGGAAAGAGCTAACACTCTTAGGGACTGCAAGGCTACGTAAAGCATGAGAAATATAAACAGGAACTTTTGTTTTGATTTCTGTAACGCTTTTTACATTTATTGTTCAGAAATCTATCAATGTTTTTGCCTGTACAATTAAGGACATGAATACAGGGCCCAAAAGGGAGCTGTTTCAATGTCCATTTTTAAATTACTACCGGGCCTGAGGCCCACTTAAAGTCCTGGAAACAGGCTAAGGCCATAGGCCTTATGGCGTGCATTCTGGGAGTTGGCCGCCAGCAGCAGGTTGGTTACATACATGGCATGTCCAAACACCAGGCCCTATTCCCAACCCCACTGTGCGTTAGCTGTTGTGGTATGTGATAAAAAAAACAGGGGGCCTCATTTATGAGGCCCCTTGCACTGCCGGAACGGCACTTCTTGTGACTTGGCTTGGCTTGAAACATGTAGACCTTTAGAAGGGCAGGTATGTTATCACCTACACCTTTTACCTCCTCACCGTTTTTAACTATGCCACATGGGGGCCAGTTTAAAGTAGCACCTAACTACCAGGCAGTTATTTTTAACCTCCCACATAAGACCCCTCCCACTCCTATTTCTTTTCATCATTTAGAACATATCAACAAGTGCTCCTGCGTAACTCGTAGGTCGCAGCACACCCCGTTCCACAGCAGAACGGAAGGAACCCTATGATGAGGCATGCCACCAAGGAGCAACCCTGGTGGGTGAAGGCTTTTTAAGAAAACCCAGTGTTTTCTCTGTCTTGTGGAAGGTTAGTTTACAGGGCACGGATGGGCTCTCTTGTTTTTGATGGTATAAGTAAGTAGGAGGATGAGCACCTCTGGGATATTCCTCTTATCTCCCCATTTTTGTTGAGATGCTCATTTCCTTAAACACACCCTGGCTGGGGCACAAGAAACTTTCAAGGGCAGAAGGGTGCTTGTATTTTGGATTTTACTCAGAGCAGTGCACCGTGGAATAGCTTGCACTAAGGCAAACAGGAAGTGCTGCAAAAATGGGAAGGGTTGCCCCTGAGAACATTTTTGTCATTGATTAGGGAGTGTCTAGAAGTCACCCCCTACCCACTGACCAGTGAATCCTAAAGAAGTGGTACCTCACCCACACCTCATTAGAACACCTCTGGACTTGAGGAAGAACAGAAGAGGACTACATCTGCTATCTGTGACATGCGTGAAGATCTGAGGGGTTGGGCCTGCTTTTTATTGTACCTAGAACTGAGAAGTAGACTCAAAGGGTCTGTTGGCTTACCTCCTGTGTGGCTACAGGGACACAACAAGCTGCACTAGGCCATTTTCCTGGAGTGGCCAGCTGGCCAGTAGCAACTGGGCCTTTTCTGCACCCTGTCGGTTGCCTCTGCTGGAGTGAGTTCTGGTTCCAAAGTACTGTTCTTGAGTCTGGTAGACTTATAACAGACCAAGAGGAATTACTTCAGAAAGATTGAAAAGTTGGATCTTGAAAAAACTGCAAGAGAACTATGTCAGATACAGTTGCCATTCTTGCCCCTCTGGAAGATTTCAAGCTCTGAAACAGAGACTAAATCTGAAGGTTTAAATCTTGACCGGGCGAAGGTTCGAAAAGTATTCGCCCGACAAAAGGACTCCAGCAGCCATAAAGTTTGGATTTTCCAAGTCTGAGCTTCTGCTGCCAAATACAACAGCTCCAGCAGGACCTTGTCTAACTGTGATCCAACATTGAGAGGGTTTTGATGGATGAAGCCTGCAACCTTACCCCTCTGAAATATTTCAGATTCCATAAAAAAGAGTAAGGGCCCGATTTTTTTGGGGGGCAGGCCTGTTTCTCTGGCAGGGAGACGGAGTAAATTATTCTGTTGTCCTGACAGAAGTGCCACCCGTCAAGTTTAGAAATAACCACCAAGCTGGCAGTCATTTCTAAAGCACTGGCAGGCACTGCCATCACAATGGTTTCTGTCAATGTTGTTTACAGTTTGATGCACAGTTTCGTCAACATGACGGAGCCGTGCACCAAACTGTTTTCTTTTAATTTTTTTTAAAGAAAATTTCATAGCAGGGTTTTTCTTTTAAAATAAAAAATAAAATGCTCCCCTGACCATGGGAATTCTCTAGCAGGGAAAGAGGAGCATTTTAGTAGTTTTCTACTGCCCCTTGCCACCAGGTTTTTCCTGGCGGGAAGGGGCAGTGAAAACTGACCTCTAATTCCACCCATCTAAATTAGGTGGACGGAATTAGAGGTCTGCCTCTGATGGCCCTTACTCTGTATACCCATTGGAGGGCTTTAATCACGGCAGAGACAGAGTAGTCCTAAGGTCTGTCCGCATATAAATTTGGAAGGCAGACCACAGTCTTGGTGGTAGAGATACTCTGGGGCCGATTATGATGTTGTCCAGAAAGCAGTCCAACCGAATCGGTTCTGGAATGCTTTCCGAATGAATTGGGTTGTGCGAGTCCGAACGACCGATCTCGATGCTTCTCAACATCGTTCGATCGGACTCGCATTGACTTCAATGGGAGCCTGTGTTCCGAACGAGAACACAGGCTCCCATTGAAAAAAGTGGTGGTTGGGGAAAACCTTGCACCCTGTGGCGGGCACACCATGGTGCCTGCCACGGGCCCCAATCGGACGCCTCCAGGTGAAGGGGGCCCGCAACATGCCCCCAAAGTCAGGTTCCAACAGCCGTTTCATGTCGGGCAGACCAAAGAGGAACGGCTGTCTGAATCGGTCATCGTACTCGCTTGTTCGGAAACCGTGTCCATAGAGCTGTTTACAATTCAGTTCCGAAAGACTCGGGCTGTCAGAATGCCTTTTGGAACCAATTCGGACTGCACAAACGGTTTCCGGGCATCGTAATCGGTCGTTGGGAAATGTGTACGATTCGTGCAGAAACCAGGGTTCCGAATCGGATTCTGCAATACCGAATCCCATCCGGAACCCTTCCTGATGACAACGTAATCGGGCCCTCTGTCTTCATTGCAACAGAGTATCTATAGCGCCAAGAATTAAATCAGGCCCTATGTGTCTGGTTTAGAGTTTGGCAGATGGGTACAACATCACAAACGTAAAGGATATCCGGTCCGCCTTATTGGAAGTGCAATTGACTATAATGCACTTGTATTATGGAGAGCGGGACATTCGCCATGTTTGTGATCGAGTATGCCGTCTTCCAAACTGTAAATCAGTTCTCAAGTCAGAAGGTCAAAACTTTGACAGTATTGACCCAGTGGAATCCGACCTCTGTTTATTTTTGCATGGCCTAAAATTGCGCTTAGACTCAGGTCAACCGCGAACAGTGACTTCTGATTGGTGATTAACTATTTCTTTGCACCTTTGCCCTAAAATTTTAAAAAGCAATTTCTCCAGTTCACCTTATTAAATGTAGTTGCTTTGGTGACATTTTTTTTGTTAATTGTTCTCTGTTTTTTTAAATTGGTTGTGGGATAGTAACCAGGAGTTGAGCCAAGATTTAGTTACTGAACATCTGTGGTGGACCCAACAAGATTCTGGATTTCCTACTTGTAAAGAACTCACATCCTCCCCAACTAATAACCTATTTTCTTCCACTTAATTAGGCAAAAACGCACTGCATTTAGATCTAGCATAGATTGTTAAGGCACATGCTGCAGAGTATATGTACCCTGTACGTTTCAAGGTATTCTGCTGGAAAGATAACTCTAATGAGTAATTTTTTGCTGAAGTAACGAATCTCTGGTCAGAGATTTGAATCACAAAATAGTTAATTGGTTATTGGGCCTGCTCCAGATCACAAAGTACATAATTAGATCTCAGATTGATATTTGATGTTGGATACCTCAGTGGGATCATGCATTGATTGCAGATGTCTTTGTTTTACATGCAAGTTACAATTTTGCCAAAATAGCTAACTTAGGGGCTCATTAGGATGGCGGGCGGACCTGAGCCTGCCCGCCATCCTTGCGGTGTGTGGACCGCCCGCCAGACATGCGGCAGTCCCGCACCACAAATTAGGATGCGACCGCCACCATGGCGGTCGCATTCTGAAATTTAACATTGCGGCGGGTACTGCTGACAGCAGCACCCGCCGCGATGTTAAAATCACATGTCTGGCATTTCGCTGCACCACATGGCAGGCACCACACGGTGCCTGCCACTTGGCGCAGTGAAATGTAGGGGGGTACCATAGGTACCCCCCAAGTGCACCCCACCTCCCCCTGACACAAGTGGGGCCCGCAACAGGCCCCCGAACCCAATCCCCGCCAGCCTTTCCATGACGGCCTCGGCGCCATGGAAAGGCCTTTATTTTCCCACATCCTAATATGGCGGACGGTGCCTGCTAGGCACCGCCACCATATTAGTGACCCTGCTCTGCCCGCCAGGCAATCGGTGCGATTGCCACCGGCGGTAAAGCGGCGGATGGACTTTGCGTCCGCCGCGATACCCACCGCCATCCTAATATGGAGGTGGGTAAATCTCATTGTGATGGCGGAACGATCGCCACCGCCGGTCCGGCGGTGGCGATCGTTCCGCCATCATAATGAGCCCCTTAGTTATGCACCTGCTACAACCAGTTCCATCTGCCGGAAACATTTATGTTTAAACTCTTTAGTCTTCTAAGTTCAGGTTTTAACTGAAACCTTCACTATTGTAAGTTTGATAAAAATGGGTTACAATCGATGGTAATAAGCACATCATTTTATAGCATGTGCTACATAAATAATTATTATTAGTTTACTTAGATACATAGAAAGGCATACCCAGTATGTTGACAGAGCTTGCATGGACCTATACATTTTGCAAAGGGCCAGATCCTGAGAAAGTCAAAAACACTTTAAAATCTCTGTTTATCTCTTGGAAAGTTGTGAACTTACATTAAACGAGACGTCTTTGTTTCTCTTGGGGGACTTCTGAATGTGGTGCTCAGGTTAAATTTTGCACCTGTGCTGGTTTAGACCTCCCCCTGTTCCCAGACTGGTACCCATTGGGCACCTAAGGAATTAGACACACTGTGAAGTAAGGCATCATGCAGCTCGGACAAGGTGGAAAGGAAAATGTTCTCCATACAGATCCCCACAGTAAAACACGTGGGATGTGCACAGTCTCCTCTCCATATGTCCAGATATCGGTACACTGCATAGGCACAAAGGCTGAATGATTTGCAGCGACTGGCACAGAGCCCTTTCTGGCTCAAGACTCCATGTCAGAACAAGAATCCAGCAAGTCAAGTTCCTATTGTATTCATTGTATTACAGAATGTACACATTAGATTTTTTTTTAAATGTATACATCTGTGCATGTAGAAAGGTGAGAGAGAGTGTGTGTGTGTGCGCGTGCGCACGCGTATGTGTGTGTGTGTGTGTGACCTCCTCAATCTCCAATTACGCTGGTGGTGTCAAAGCATGACCTCTTCCCTGAGTGCTGCTCAACTCACTCCAAACGATTAGTAGGGGAGAGGATGTAGCCTTATGGCTAGAGCGGGCTACCTTGAAGCTGGGGAACCTGGTTCAAGTCTTGGCAGGGACGCTCAACATCCTGTGATTCTAGGCAAATCACTTAATCTCCCTGCGCCTAACAAAAATGAATGTGTCCATTACCCCCTCATCAGATCTCCCCGTCACATTCCAAACCATATGAGCATAGCTCCTCCCCCAGAACTTCCAAGCAAAACTGTAAGCCCATCCCTTCCCTCCAGGCCACTCCCACATCCTGTGGCATATAACCTATGACCCCCCTATCCACATCCTGTTGTTTTTTTCTGCTGGATGCTGTTCTGGGCAAGACTTGTCGTGGGGGGTGCCTGCTGCCTCCGACCGGAAAGTGTGCGGCAGTCTGCGTTTGCAGCCGTTGATTTCCCTGCGTGCCTGCTTGGGTGCGTTTTAAGTCCCTGCTATAGCGGGACTGGGGTTTAGGGTCCGGACTACCTGGTGTGGGGGTAGTGGCGGCTCTGCTGCGGCTTCCCCTCTTCAGGGTTCATTGCCTGCTCTAGCAGGAACACCTGGGGAGGGAGGGGAGGTGTGTTGGCGTGGCTTTGCCTTTCTCGGCGAGCTGGGGGCATGGCGGATCAGCTCCTCCTCGGAGGTCTTCTGCACGGGCGCTCGGTTCTCGTATTCTGAGTCCGAGTTGCCCCTCTGCTAGGTGTGGTGTCTCCTGCCTCGTGGGACCCGCGGGGAACCAATGATAATTTGTGTATTTTGTGAGTATGAGGAGTGGGGATGGCTGGTATCCCCTCTCTATCCCGTTGCTGCCTGTTTGATGGGGCCACTGGGGGTTTCCGGTTCTCCTCGATGGGTCGCTGGGGATTGTGGTTACGTTGTCTATTACCATGTCTTCCTATGGCCTCGCTCTTACGGTCTCTGTCTCTCTCTACGGTTTATGTGTTCAAGTCCTGGTGTTTCACTATGTACTTGGTGTACAATTGACGCTGGTGTGCTGGGATAACGGGCATTGCTGGGAGCCTTACCTGGGTGTTCACTTGTTCCTGTTGCAGGGGCTTCTGGGCTTGGTCGGGTTTCCTTACAGCTGGGGCCTGATTCAGTTGTTCGTTTTATGGGATGGAGATGTCTCTGATTGGCCAGTTTTTTGGGGCCGGCCTACGGTCCTGTTGGTGATTGGTTGTGGGTCCTGGTGGCATTCACTGATTGGCCCTTAGGGGTCTTGGATTGATTGGTCAGGTGTATTTATGGGAGGCTGGTTACTCTGCTCTCCTGATCCACCATGGAGGGTAGAAGTTCAGACGTGAGTGTGCTCAGATGTGAGGAGGAGGTGGTGGTTGCTGGGTCTTCCACTGCTCCCTCCCTGGCTGATGTGCAGAAGATGATTCGGCCTTTATGGCTCGTGAGCCCAAGGGGCCTAAGTGGCAGAAGTTGGATGCCTCGGCAGAGGTGGATACGGACGTGGAGTCGGATGAGGAGGTGAAGGGTCGTTTTGTCCAGGGGCAGACCTTCACAGTGTTCTACAACATGTTCGGGACAATTTGGGGTTCCCTAGTCCCTTGGAGGGTGGAGAGTCGGAAGACTTTTTCACCAATTACCAGAAGAAGGAGCATGAATTCCTCCCTATTCATAAATCTGTGAGGATTGTGCTAGAGGGAGAGTGGAAGGATTTTGACAAACATACCTTTCCCTGGTTTCTGGCAAAAAGGTATCCTTTACAGGGGTTCGCTGAGGAATTTCCGTCTGTGGTGAAGGTGGATTCCCTGCTGGCTGGTATGGCATCTCAGAGCCTGGTGGTGTCCGAGGATGCGGTTCCTTCTTATCCTGGGGTCAAACGGGTTGAGGGGGCCTTGAAGCGGTCCTTTGCTGCCTCTAATCTAGCAGTTCGGTCCATGCGGCTTACACTAGCTACCTGATTCAGTCGCTTCTGAAAGACTGTCAGGGTATTTCTGTTTTTTCTAGAGAACAGTGGCCCCATGGAACTGTAAATTATGAAAAGATGAATATAGACTCAATCAGTTCTATATTGAAAACGACTTATCCAGCCGGACAGAGGTCTACTTTAATGTTAGTAGTTAACAGAGTAAAACTTATTCAAAAACAAAAATAAGAGTAAGCGGGACACAGTCTGTGCCCTCACTACACATACATAGAACACATACAATGTGACAGCAAAACAGAAGGCTCAGGCACGGCTGTCGATTTGTCATATATGGCAATAACACATAGGGCCAACAAATCGTCTTTTTACACCCTTACACAATTAATAATACATTTAAGGGAGTGTATAAGGTGTGATGGGTGTCGACAGCGTTTCGATCCATACAGTAAATACAAGGATCATCATCAGGACTTAACATAAGCATGCCTGAAATTAAAAAGCCTGTAACAACATAAAACAAATAGGAATGAAGGAGGGAAATAGTTACAGTTAGTTAGGGGAAGCAACATAAGCAGTAAATTAATCTAGTTCAAATTAATTTAAATGGGCTATGCAGATGAGATTCAGCACCTGTGGGAATTAATAATACATAAAGCATAACGTTATAGTGAATAAACGCAAAGCAGGTAGGGTGCCACTCTGGATTAAGGATACAAAAGGCTGTTGCACGGTCCTGTGAGAGAAGATCGTTAGTGCAAGTGAAAAGGAAGGAATAGGTGAGCCTATGGAAGTAGCATGAATATTGTGCGTGTGCTCGATAGTAGAAGGAACAATGATCACCTGACAGGGGTAGGCATCAGAAGATGTCCCATCCTGCAATTGCGCTGGACCTGTAAAGGAAAGGGCGGAGGTGACGGGTGGGAACCGGAGGAGGCAACGTAAGCAAGAAGAAGAATATGGCTTACCAGTCTCCGTGTCTGAAACACGATGCGGTTCGATTTCCTGCAATAAGGGATGAGGGGTAAGGGAGGGCAGAAGCAAGGCGAAGAAGGGGATAGAACCACGGTGCGGTTCGAAAGGAACCAGAGTATTGACCTACCGATAGTATATGCGTGCAGCGACGGGCGTAATGAAGATAATTCCTCGTGCTGGAATCGCCGGAATGGGGCAATCAGTGGTAACCTGTGGGCGAGGAAGTCAGGTCAGTGGGCAAGAACCGTGGTCAGCATGGGTGGGCAACCAAGGCAATAGAGGAGTCTTACCTCAAGGGAACCTCACAGGAGTGTGTGCGCGCCGGAGGCCGGTCAGCTAATGAGGATTGCAGGAGTCGCAGAAGGAAGGAAATTTAAGAGCGCACGATTGGTGGAGGGAGGTCAGATGACCAAGGGTAGAAATAAAGGGAGGACAACAGCCAATAAGTGGCAGACATATTGGAGTGGTGCAATTGGCATGTGATGAGGCGAAGAAGGACTCCATGCATAGTGGGTCGACCAGCCTATTACAGGGAAGGAACAAGGGATTAATCAGGCTAATGGACAGTTACAACACCCAGGGCTCACAATTAAGCCACATATATGAGTAATTGTACAGTAAACATTGATTGGTGACGGAGGGAGGACTCATTAATTCAACCAGCATATGTGAGTTACTATATAATAGTAATTAGGAGTGGATCCAGTTAATTTATACAAGTGTAGTCCAGTCTTCAAGACTGTTCAAGCCTGTGTGCAGACTGTTGGTCTTAAAAATCCATTTTAATTCTTCTTTTGTCCAGTAATTTCGAGATATCTCCTCCTCTTGGAGGTGGTTTGATCACGCTTATCACAGTCCAGCGTATATCATTCTCGTTGTGGTGTGCTTCCTCAAAATGGTCAACGAGTGGCATTAGGAGTCTTACACCTTACTCTGCTGCGATGCTGGCATATCCTTATGCGTATCTTTGAGTTGTTTGGCCTATATAGATTTTCTTACAAGGGCATAATATGGCATAAACAACATTTGTCGTAGTTACAATTCGAGAAAGAATGCAGAGTGATCTTGGTTTTCTCAAATACAAATTCCTTACATTCAATGCTATAGTCACATACGCTACAATTGCCGCATTTAGCATGCCCAACCAAAGGTGCGAGTCCCCAATATTCATTAAGATTACATGGGGGGTTTATTATTAGGGAGGGCGGCCGGACTAGCTGGTCTTTAATGTTTTTGTTCTTTTGAATGCGAACAAGGGTCGTTCAAGGTTGAGTGAGCCGGCATTGAGTACGCCTATTCTTTATGATTGTCTTGCGTACAATGTTGGAGATGGGAGAGAAAGTAGTAACACAGACTAAGCGATTCTGGGGAGTCTTTTCTTTTGGTTCAAGAAGGACGTCGCGTGGGCAATACCAAGCTCTTTTCATGGCATTGCGAACCAACCTGCGTGGGTAGCCTCTACTGGTAAGTTTGTTGTTAAGTATTTTAGCCTCTTGGAAGTAATTCTCTTTGAGTGAGCAGTTTCTCCTAATTTTAAGAAATTGGGAGTAGGTAATGAGTCTCGAAGGGCTCGTGGGTGGTGGCTATCATATCTCAGCAGTGTGTTCCGCTCAGTAGGTTTGCGGAACAGACTGGTGATAAGGATACCTTCCTGTGAATTATGTTAAGGTCCAGGAAGGGGATAGATTCTTTACTTTGGGTCAATGTAAATTTAAGGCCACCACAGTTATTATTGAGCCAGTGCAAGAAATTGTTAAGAGTACCCTCACTACTTTTCCAGATCATAAAGATATCATCAATATATCTTTCCATTTAACAATGCCTTCGTAGAAGGGATTGAGTGGTGTCAGGATTTGAGTTTGTTCTAGGGAGTCCATATACAGAATGGCTAAGTTAGGGGCAAAACGGCCCTCATCGAGTGCCCTTCACTTGTTGGTAATACTGATCTTCAAATAAGAAAAATTCCGCGTAAAACTAATCTCTAGCAATTGGAGTATGAAAGAGTGGGGACCGCATGTGGCCGCGGCGAGTATTGAGAAAGTCTCCATAACCTTTAATGAAGCGGTTTGTGGAATATTTGTATACAGGGACTCTACGTCCAGAGTACACAAAAATTCAAGATTGGGGTCGAAGGGTGGTTTTCAATAATGTTAATCATAGACATACTGTCGCGAATATAGCAATCAGTTAGTGGCACAAAATCTTTGATGAAGAAATTAATATACCGCCCTAGTGGCTCCAAAATTGAGCCACAACCGGACACAATGGGGCGGCCAGGTGGATTGTACTGGTTTTTGTGTACCTTGGGTAAGGTATAGATAACAGGTGTGTGAGGTGTTTTGACGTTTAAGAATTGGTGTTCTTGTTTACTGAGAAAACCTTGGTCTAATCCCATATTGGTTACTTCTAGAATCAGGTTCTGTAGTTCTCTAGTGGGGTTAGTAGGTAGTTTACAATAATGGTCAGTATTGGCCAGTTGTTTCGTGAATTTTGCTTGTACGCATAAAGTTCCTGTAAAACAATACCTCCTCCTTTGTCGGAAGGTTTAATGATTAATTTATCATTTTGCCGTAGATTAGCAATGGCTGTTTTTTCATCAAGGGTAATATTGAAAGGAATAAAGCGACGTGTATTCTCCAAAAGTGAGATTTCCTTAAGGACAAGTTTCTCGAATGTAAGGATCTCACTGGGGATCATGTTGAGGGGATGGTGAAAAGGTAGATGGTGGACGTAATGGAGTATTGGCTATCTTGGGAGTGAATGGATTTAGCAAAAAATAGCTATGTAGCCTAATTTTCCGAAAGAACCGTAAGAGTTCAGTCTTAAGGTCTAGATAGTCCGGGAAGGTGGTGGGTACAAAGGAAAGGCCTTTACTTAATATCGATTGTTCAGGATCAGTCAATCGATGGGTCGAGAGATTGAAGATGGGGACAATAAGGTTTCCGTCTGTTTGTTCGGTTGCCATTGTGCTGGTCACCATTGGTAGTATTTCGAGCGAGTTTGAAACAGCAACCACGTTGGTACAATCCCCCAGGGGAGCGACAAACTCGCTCGAAATACTACCAATGGTGACCAGCACAATGGCAACCGAACAAACAGACGGAAACCTTATTGTCCCCATCTTCAATCTCTCGACCCATCGATTGACTGATCCTGAACAATCGATATTAAGTAAAGGCCTTTCCTTTGTACCCACCACCTTCCCGGACTATCTAGACCTTAAGACTGAACTCTTACGGTTCTTTCGGAAAATTAGGCTACATAGCTATTTTTTGCTAAATCCATTCACTCCCAAGATAGCCAATACTCCATTACGTCCACCATCTACCTTTTCACCATCCCCCAACATGATCCCCAGTGAGATCCTTACATTCGAGAAACTTGTCCTTAAGGAAATCTCACTTTTGGAGAATACACGTCGCTTTATTCCTTTCAATATTACCCTTGATGAAAAAACAGCCATTGCTAATCTACGGCAAAATGATAAATTAATCATTAAACCTGCCGACAAAGGAGGAGGTATTGTTTTACAGGAACTTGATGCGTACAAAAGCGAAATTCACAAACAACTGGCCAATACTGACCAATATTGTAAACTACCTACTAACCCCACTAGAGAACTACAGAACCTGATTCTAGAAGTAACCAATATGGGATTAGACCAAGGTTTTCTCAGTAAACAAGAACACCAATTCTTAAACGTCAAAACACCTCGCACACCTGTTATCTATACCTTACCCAAGGTACACAAAAACCAGTACAATCCACCTGGCCGCTCCATTGTGTCCGGTTGTGGCTCAATTTTGGAGCCACTAGGGCGGTATATTAATTTCTTCATCAAAGATTTTGTGCCACTAACTGATTGCTATATTCGCGACAGTATGTCTATGATTAACATTATTGAAAACCACCCCTTCGACCCCAATCTTGAATTTTTGTGTACTCTGGACGTAGAGTCCCTGTATACAAATATTCCACAAACCGCTTCATTAAAGGTTATGGAGACTTTTCTCAATACCCGCCCGCGGCCACATGCGGTCCCCACTCTTTTCATACTCCAATTGCTAGAGATTAGTTTTACGCGGAATTTTTTCTTATTTGAAGATCAGTATTACCAACAAGTGAAGGGCACTTCGATGGGGGCCGTTTTTGCCCCTAACTTAGCCATTCTGTATATGGACTCCTAGAACAAACTCAAATCCTGACACCACTCAATCCCTTCTCACGAAGGCATTGTTAAATGGAAAAGATATATTGATGATATCTTTATGATCTGGAAAAGTAGTGAGGGTACTCTTAACAATTTCTTGCACTGGCTCAATAATAACTGTGGTGGCCTTAAATTTACATTGACCCAAAGTAAAGAATCTATCCCCTTCCTGGACCTTAACATAATTCACAGGGAAGGTATCCTTATCACCAGTCTGTTCCGCAAACCTACTGAGCGGAACACACTGCTGAGATATGATAGCCACCACCCACGAGCCCTTCGAGACTCATTACCCTACTCCCAATTTCTTAGAATTAGGAGAAACTGCTCACTCAAAGAGAATTACTTCCAAGAGGCTAAAATACTTAACAACAAACTTACCAGTAGAAGCTACCCACGCAGGTTGGTTCGCAATGCCATGAAAAGAGCTTGGTATTGCCCACGCGACGTCCTTCTTGAACCAAAAGAAAAGACTCCCCAGAATCGCTTAGTCTGTGTTACTACTTTCTCTCCCATCTCCAACATTGTACGCAAGACAATCATAAAAAATTGGGCGGTACTCAATGCCGGCTCACTCAACCTTGAACGACCCTTGTTCGCATTCAAAAAGAACAAAAACATTAAAGACCAGCTAGTCCGGGCCGCCCTCTCTAATAATAAACCCCCGGGTAATCTTAATGAATATTGGGGACTCGCACCTTTGGTTGGGCATGCTAAATGCGGCAATTGTAGCGTATGTGACTATAGCATTGAATGTAAGGAATTTGTATTTGAGAAAACCAAGATCACTCTGCATTCTTTCTCGAATTGTAACACGCCAAATGTTGTTTATGCCATATTATGCCCTTGTAAGAAAATCTATATAGGCCAAACAACTCAAAAGATACGCGTAAGGATATGCCAGCATCGCAGCAGAGTAAGGTGTAAGACTCCTAATGTACCACTCGTTGACCATTTTGAGGAAGCACACCACAACGAGAATGATATACGCTGGACTGTGATAAGCGTGATCAAACCACCTCCAAGAGGAGGAGATATCTCGAAATTACTGGACAAAGAAGAATTAAAATGGATTTTTAAGACCAACAGTCTGCACACAGGCTTGAACAGACTTGAAGACTGGACTACACTTGTATAAATTAACTGGATCCACTCCTAATTACTATTATATAGTAACTCACATATGCTGGTTGAATTAATGAGTCCTCCCTCCGTCACCAATCACTGTTTACTGTACAATTACTCATATATGTGGCTTAATTGTGAGCCCTGGGTGGTTGTAACTGTCCATTAGCCTGATTAATCCCTTGTTCCTTCCCTGTAATAGGCTGGCTTGACCACTATGCATGGAGTCCTTCTTCGCTCTCATCACATGCCAATTGCACCACTCCAATATGTCTGCCACGTATTGGCTGTTGTCCTCCCTTTATTTCTACCCTTGGTCATCTGACCTCCCCTCCACCAATCGTACAGCTCTTAAATTTTCTTCCTTCTGCGACTCCTGCAATCCCTCATTAGCTGACCGGCCTCCGGCGCGCACACACTCCTGTGAGGTTCCCTTTGAGGTAAGACTCCTCTATTGCCCTTGGTTGCCCACCCATGCTGACCACGGTTCTTGCCCACTGACCTGACTTCCCTCGCCCACAGGTTACCACTGATTGCCCCATTCCGGCGATTCCAGCACGAGGAATTATCTTCATTACGCCCGTCGCTGCATGCATATACTATCGGTAGGTCAATACTCTGGTTCCTTTCGAACCGCACCGTGGTTCTATCCCCTTCTTCGCCTTGCTTCTGCCCTCCCCTTACCCCCTCTTCCCTTATTGCAGGAAATCGAACCGCATCGTGTTTCAGACACGGAGACTGGTAAGCCATATTCTTCTTCTTGCTTACGTTGCCTCTCCTCCGGTTCCCACCCGTCACCTCCGCCCTTTCCTTTACAGGTCCCGCGCAATTGCAGGATGGGACATCTTCTGATGCCTACCCCCTGTCAGGTGATCATTGTTCCTTCTACTATCGAGCACACGCACAATATTCATGCTACTTCCATAGGCTCACCTCTATTCCTTCCTTTTCACTTGCACTAACGATCTTCTCTCACAGGACCGTGCAACAGCCTTTTTGTATCCTTAATCCAGAGTGTCACCCTACCTGCTTTACGTTTATTCACTATAACGTTATGCTTTTATGTATTATTAATTCCCACAGGTGCTGAATCTCATCTGCATAGCCCATTTAAATTAATTTGAACTAGATTAATTTACTGCTTATGTTGCTTCCCCTAACTAACTGTAACTTTTTCCCTCCTTCATTCCTATTTGTTTTATGTTGTTACAGGCTTTTTAATTTCAGGCATGCTTATGTTAAGTCCTGATGATGATCCTTGTATTTACTGTATGGATCGAAACGTCAGTGACACCCATCACACCTTATACACTCCCTTAAATGTATTATTAATTGTGTAAGGTGTAAAAAGACGATTTGTTGGCCCTATGTGTTATTGCCATATATGACAAATCGACAGCTGTGCCTGAGCCTTCTGTTTTGCTTTCACATTGTATGTGTTCTATGTATGTGTAGTGAGGGCACAGGCTTGTGTCCCGCTTACTCTTATTTTTGTTTTTTGAATAAGTTTTTACTCTGTTAACTATAACATTAAAGTAGACCTCTGTCCGGCTGGATAAGTCGTTTTCAATATAGAACTGATTGAGTCTATATTCATCTTTTTCATAATTTACAGTTCCATGGGGCCACTGTTCTCTAGAAAAGTACTATTTCCCAAGGTCCCTGGCAGACTTCATTTGGGTTCCCTTGTCCTTGTCAAATATAGGGTATTTCTGAGCAGCTCTTACAGGATGAGGATCCCTCAGAATCTTTGTCCATGCTGGAGCAACAGTTGCGCTTCCTGGCAGATTTGTCCTTCGATTACATTAGTGCGGTGGCAGCAGTGGCTGGGGCCTCGGTGGCTGCTTGGAGGCAGTTGTGGCTTAAGCCTTAGAAGGCGGAGGCTGCTCAGAAGGATGCCGTGATGAAGCTTCCTTTCACGGGCTCTAAACTGTTTGGGGATCCGTTGGAGGCATTAACTAAGAAAACGGCTGAAGACAAAAGAATTTTGTCTCCGGTCCGCTCTTCGCAGAGAGCGAAGTTTGCAATTTATAAATGGGCTTTTGGGCAGGCGTTTCAATCTAAAATGGCAGCCCAGCCCTTTCATGATAGGGGACGTGGCCGGGGTGTCCCTTCCTTCCACAAATCCCGGGGTCAACAGGGTGCCTCCTCTTCTTCAGGACCCTCCAAGTCATGACTATGTGGGGAGTTCGTTGGTGGCGCCGTTTGGGGTTCGCCTCACGTCTTTTTTTCCTGTTTGGGAGGAGTTAGTTCGAGATCAGTGGATCCTGCAGGTTGTCCAGCTGGGCTATAGGATCGAATTTGGTGTTCCTCCAGTGGATGTGTTAAGAGCTACCCCTGTTCCCAGATCTCGGATCAAGTGTCGGGCTCTGTTGGTCGGGGTTCAGGACCTGGTTTCCAAAGGGGCTGTGGTAAGGGTGCCTGTAAGTCAGCAGGGTCGGGGGGTTTACTCGATTCTGTTTCTGATCCAGAAGCCAAATGGGGACTTCCGTCCTGTTCTGAATCTGAAGGCTGTAAACTTGTGTATCCCTCATCGGTCCTTCAAAATGGTGTCTCTGCAGTTGATTCTTCCCTTCCTGTCGGTGGGGGATTTCTGGGCTTCTCTAAATCTCCGGGACGCCTACTTTCATGTGCCGGTACACGTGGCTTCGCAGAGGTTCCTGCGTTTCTGTGTGGGAGTAGATCATTACCAGTTCAAGGTATCGCCTTTTGGGCTGTCAGCCTCTCCTAGGGTGTTTACTAAGGTGTTGGCGCCCTTGGGGGGGTTGTTGCATGCTCAGGGGATCCAGGTGTTCCCTTACTTGGACGATTGGTTGATTTCTTCCTCTTCTTTCTTTCAGGCTCAGGCCCATACCCAGGAGGTTTGCAGGCTCCTTTGACAGTTCGGGTAGATTCTGAACTTGGAGAAGTCCCATCTTTGCCCCACTCAGGAACTGCTGTTCATTGGGGGGGGGGGGTTTCAACACCAGGGGGTCGATTCCGATCTCGGCCGGTAGGGCACCTAACAGTATTTGTCCGGAAAAAATACAAGCCGAATGCGTGTTTCCCGACCGATTTGTACATTCGTCCGGACGAACAAGTACGATGCGTATAACAACCCAGTTTCCGAGCGAGCCGTACTCACCCAATCCAGCTCCTGTTCCCCGCTCGAGCCGGATCCGTGAACTCCGAATCGAGCCGCACGGAAGCAAATACACAGCACCTTCCGGCCGGACTAGTACGATGCACAATCCATACGCGCCAAACCCGTCGCTACGTCCGGCCCGTTTGAGCATCCGGGCGAGCCGTACATAAGCTCCGTTTCGCGCCACAAGACGATCCACGGCTACGAGACGAACAAGCCTGCTACGAGTACGACTCGAAGACACGAGAAACCCGAACGAGACGATCCAAGCATGAATCCCATTGCGCAGGTCCTACCTATACTCTACATCTATTACCGGGACCGGCACGGACGCGTACGGCGCAGACGGTAAGTCAAACACCAACAATACAAACAAACTACACGTACCAGAAATATGTCACACACACATAGGGATGCACAAATAACCTACACTAGCAACAGCAGAACCATAGGGATGGGATGGCCAACACCAATGCCATACACACCCATAGGGGGATGGATGCCTACCACCAACACCACCCTACCACCACCCCTACTCATGGGGGGCTAGATGCCTGCCACCACCACCACCCCTACTCAGGGGGGGCTGGATGCCTGTCACTACTACCAACCTCACCCTTAGGGGGCTGGATGCCTGTCACTACTACCATCCCCACTCATGGGGTGATGGATGCCTACCACTACCACCACCACTACTGATGGGTGCCTGGATGCCTGTCACTACTACCATCCCCACTCATGGGGGGATGGATGCCTACCACTACCACCACCCCTACTCAGGGGGGCCTGGATGCCTGCCACTACTACCATCCCCACCCTTAGGGGGATGTATGCCTACCACTACCACCACCCCTACTCAGGTGGGCCTGGATGGCTGTCACTACTACCATCCCCACTCATGGGGGGATGGATGCCTACCACTACCACCACCCCTACTCAGGGGGCCTGGATGCCTGCCACTACTACCATCCCCACCCTTAGGGGGATGTATGCCTACCACTACCACCACCCCTACCCAGGTGGGCCTGGATGGCTGTTACTACTACCATCCCCACTCATGGGGGGATGGATGCCTACCACTACCACCACCCCCACTCAGGGGGGCCTGGATGGCTGTCACCACTACCATCCCCACTCATGGGGGGATGGATGCCTAACACTACCACCACCCCCACTCAGGGGGGGCTAGATGCCTGCCACCACCACCACCCCTACTCAGGGGGGGCTGGATGCCTGTCATTACTACCAACCTCACCCTTAGGGGGCGGGATGGCTGTCACTACTACCATCCCCACTCATGGGGGATGTATGCCTACCACTACCACCACCCCTACTCAGGGGGGCCTGGATGGCTGTCACCACTACCATCCCCACTCATGGGGGGATGGATGCCTACCACTACCACCACCCCCACTCAGGGGGGGCTAGATGCCTGCCACCACCACCACCCCTATTCAGGGGGGGCTGGATGGCTGTCACTACTACCATCCCCACTCATGGGGGGCTGGATGCCTGCCACTACTACCAACCCCACCCTCAGGGGCCTGGATGCCTACCACTACCACCAACCCCACTCAGGGGGGCCTGGATGCCTACCACTACCACCACCCCTACTCAGTGGGGCCTGGATGCCTGCCACCACCACCACTCCTACTCAGGGGGGGCTGGATGCCTGCCACTGCTACCATCCCCGCCCTCAGGGGCCTGGATGCCTACCACTACCACCACCCCCACTCAGGGGGGCCTGGATGCCTACCACTACCACCACCCATACTCAGGGGGGCCTGGATGGCTGTCACTACTACCATCCCCACTCATGGGGGGATGGATGCCTACCACTACCACCACCCCTACTCAGGGGGGCCTGGATGCCTGCCACTACTACCATCCCCACCCTTAGGGGGATGTATGCCTACCACCACCACCACCCCTACTCAGGAGGGCCTGGATGGCTGTCACTACTACCATCCCCACTCATGGGGGGATGGATGCCTGCCACTACTACCATCCCCACCCTCAGGGGCCTGGATGCCTACCACTACCACCACCCCCACTCAGGGGGGCCTGGATGCCTACCACTACCACCACCCCTACTCAGGGGGGCCTGGATGGCTGTCACTACTACCATCCCCACTCATGGGGGCCTGGATGCCTACCACTACCACCACACCCACTCAGGGGTGCCTGGATGCCTACCACTGCCACCACCCCCACTCTGGGGGGATGGATGCCTACCACTACCACCACCCCTACTCAGGGGGGCCTGGATGCCTGTCACTACTACCATCCCCACTCATGGGGGGTGGATGCCTACCTTTAACACCACTCCTACTCATAGGACGGGTAATGCATGACACAACTAGCATACTCCCACATAAGGAATGACAGAAGATTATATCCCCCCAACACCATGACAAGTGTGTGTAGTCTGTGTCAAATGCCTACAACACTGAACAGACATTGAACATACAATGTGACCCCCTAGCACATGTGTCACACAGAAATGTGTGTGGCCTCCACAATGCAAGCCGACCATGGCCACTGTGGCAATGGGCTCGAACACCCCATCACACAGTGACCAAAAGGTAAGTGTGCCATCCATAGCTGATGCACATTTTGAACAGTGTGGCAATGGGGCCTAAAGCCCCATCACCACAGTGACCAAAAGGGAAGTGTGGAATCCATAGCTGATGCACATTTTGATCAATGGGGCCTAAAGCCCCATCACCACAGTGACTAAAAGGGAAGTGTGGAGTCCATAGCTGATGCACATTTTGAACAGTGTGGCAATGGGGCCTAAAGCCCCATCACCACAGTGACCAAAAGGGAAGTGTGGTGTCCATAGCTGATGCACATTTTGAACAGTGTGGCAATGGGACCTAAAGCCCCATCACCACAGTGACCAAAAGGGAAGTGTGGGGTCCATAGCTGATGCACATTTTGAACAGTGTGGCAATGGGGCCTAAAGCCCCATCACCACAGTGACCAAAAGGGAAGTGTGGTGTCCATAGCTGATGCACATTTTGAACAGTGTGGCAATGGGACCTAAAGCCCCATCACCACAGTGACCAAAAGGGAAGTGTGGGGTCCATAGCTGATGCACATTTTGAACAGTGTGGCAATGGGGCCTAAAGCCCCATCACCACAGTGACCAAAAGGGAAGTGTGGTGTCCATAGCTGATGCACATTTTGAACAGTGTGGCAATGGGGCCTAAAGCCCCATCACCACAGTGACCAAAAGGGAAGTGTAGTCATGGTAAAAGCTGCCAAAGCCAAACTGCATGGATGATTCCTGGTCACACAACAACAAACACATCAGTGGCATAGTAGTGCTTGTGTCCCATAGCAACATAGATTGGTCGAGGCAAACAGTGCAGTGTCACTGAAACATCGTTTTGACTATGTGCATACAAACATCACCCATGGGGGCCCACATTGTCAACATTCACAAATAACACAATGACAGAAGTGACCATCATAATGCTGACCCACATATCTGCACCAATGGACACACAAATGTAGATATCCTGTGGAGACTGTAGATGTCAGGTGAACAAATACCATACCATGGCTGCAATGGGACATACAAACCATGATTATTGTGCTGACTGATGACCTAGGAGTC